>JARTUT010000497.1:0-141643 GCA_030674115.1 Micraspis discolor | reverse complement strand
CTAAAGTTTAAAAATTTTTAAGAAAAACTTTTTCCTTACCTCACAAGGCTACTCTATGCACAATAACTACCAAATGGAACTTTTCCGTTGGTTTGAATGAATATGTATTTCAAGCAATTTTGGTTAAAGTAAACACTATGACAGAAAAAGCAAAGGATTGCATATTATGTGTTGATGAGATGTCTATCAAAACTAATTTTCTTTATGATTTATCTCTTGACCAAATAATTGGTCTTTCGAACCTGCTAATTGTGCAGTAGTTTTAATGTATTTTCAGTTTGTCAGTATTCGTTTTATTTATAGATTAGTTACAAATTTTCTGATGGAATTGATCTTAATGCAAATTTACCACATAGCGTAAACATTCATTCTTTATATTTCTATCATATCACTTACAAAGTCCTTGTATACTTGTTGGTATTTTCAATGTCATTACATCATTATGTATACATAATTGTTGACTGAAATGCATGCAAAATTGAACTATATTTTTATGATACTGTATAGTATTTTATTCCGTTGTAATTTACTATATTATATTCATTATAGAAATATGAAAAATATAATTTTATATCAGAAAACCAGTTTTCTTATTGTATTTATGAGAAGATAATTCAATATTACCTGATAACTGTACTACAAGTTTAGATTAGACTGAACGAATCTTGAGAAGAATTTATTAAGGAAAAAAATATAAACAAACTGGGAGAAACCCACTAACACGTAACAAATTATATGTTCTGATGTTGATTTAATCTGGAGAATTTACTACAATTAACTGATCGCATTAAACAGGATTCTTAAGTTCAAAAGAAATTTGAAGCAAGAACATTTATATAGGGCCTATTACAGAAATCAATGTTTTCTGCAACATTTCGTGTTGAGGGGGTTTGCCGATAGTTAAGAATTCCATAATCGAATTCCTCTTTTCATAAATGGTTTATAGTAAAAAATAGTATCAGTTCAAACCAAATCATCAAAGAATTCATGGAAAAAATTTGTTCGAAACAATTCAATATAAAAATAGTTTATTTTCGTGGACTCGAAGATAAATGTTTCAGTGAAATTATAAGTATTGAGGACTTTATATTAAACACATTCGATGTTTTCAACCACCAACTACTTATTTTCCATAAAACACCTACTCTTCAACTCAATCTTCGTTTAGAAAAATTTTAATGAGTCATTTCATTTACAAGGTACCTATGATTTTTAACACATTTCAAAAAGTTTCAGAGGCACCGGTTCTGCTGTTTCTGAGTACTCTATTGAGTAAATTTAATCACTAATTACTGTTTTTTTCAAAGTGATATTAAAATCACAATAAAACAATATATCTTTTCATTAAATGCGTTCTGTTAGTGAGGAAATGTGATTACATTTACAGTTACATTATGAGCGGAGTCATAATTTTTATATGAATATAGACTAAACAACACTGTAAAAAACACTGTGAAAACTTATTATCAGCTTAAATCAAAATATTTAAGTTTTCAGATAACGCAAATAACCATTTCTAATCAATTTTTACATTACCGGTCGATTAGGTTATGCGCAGGGAGGAATGCGCGAGTTCCCTTTGGTGTTAGCGATTTCAGTTCAAAATCGACTGGCGCCCGAGCAGGGACGTAGGTTGTTGGAGTTTGAGGTTGTTGGATATCCTGAGGAAGTAAGGATGGATGTGGATATGCTTCGGAGTAACGAACTCGTATGGGAGTTGCGTGCCCGGAGGTTGGAAGTTGGATTCACTGAGGATGCGGATAGGGTGTTGCTGAGAAGAGCGCTGTCGAGGCGGATAGACATTCCCGAGAATGTGGAGCTGGATACCCCAGTGGAGCTGGCGATCTGTGGTACGAAACTGAGCGAATTGTTGGAAGATGTTCCGGAGTTTGACACTGGAAATGCATGAAATGTATATAGGAGGATGTTCAGCCGTCTGGAGCATGTTGAACATAGATTGAGGTTGTTGAGGCCAGGCACCATGGAGGAAGGCCTGACGAGAGATAGAATGATGGAAGTTTTGGAGGACGCTCGAATAGCGTTAGAGGATGCACGTAGCATCGCTGGATTGGCTACAGATGTGATTGAGTCGCCGTCTTTAATTGATTTTGTTACCGATGACCGATAGGACCTCCCGAGCGAGAGAAGTTAGAGACCAGAGGCTTTCATTTGACATCGACGGCAGAGACGACGAATTTCGAACGATTGGGACAAACACACGACCTTGCGGGATATGAACGACGACCGGTTCCATCAATCGCCGGATTTTTGAGTCATTACGGAGCCGGATGAGCAGAGACGCTGTGCCAACGACGACAGAGATACTAAGACGTGGATTTACTGAATCAACGAGGAGAGCATCAGTACAGAATGCAAATATCGTAGGGGAGACAATAGAGTCAGTGGAGTCTGTGGTTACCCCACTACCGGTGCAGACAAAGGAGAGAAACACCAATTCCCCCAAAACGGGAGGACGAGAGGAGTATGTACCACGTCTGCCCCACCCGTGCCCCCACAATCCCATTGTACATGTGGAACGTACATTATGACGGCTCGGGAAGTACCACAGCGTTTCTGGACGAGATCGAACAACTAGCCGAGTCGAGAAATCTGACACACGGAGAATTATTTAAGTCAATTTACGAGTTATTAAGGAGTGATGCACGAGATTGGTTTGTGCCACGAAAAGTAGAGTTAGAGAGCTGGGAAGATTTTTTGACCAAAATCAAAGAAGCCTTCTTGCCACCGAATTACGAAGAGTTGCTTCTCGAGGATATTAAAAAGAGAACCCAAGGCAAAGATGAAAAAATTGTACTGTACGTGACTCGAATGCAAAACCTATTTCGAAAGCTGGGACATAACTGCGTAACTGAGACCGAGCAAGTCACAATTATCAGACGAGGCTTGTTGCCACATCTTCAGAGAGCACTCGTATTCCAGCAAACCGATACAAAGGAGGAACTACTGAATAAAGGCAAGGTGTTTGAGTTGGTACATTGGCAAACACAACAGTATAAACCACCTCCAGTACAGAATGCCATAGTAACACCAGAGCCTCATCTCGTGTACCAAAGCCCGCAAACCAGACCGAATGTGTCAGACACGAATAGATCTGAGGTACAGACTAGAACGTCGATGGAGTTACCACAAGGGAATTGTGACACGGTCGTTAGAACGAACGTTGTCGCCCAGGAACCACGGCCTAGTCCCAACCGAAGAACTGTGAGATTCAAAGAGGACATGATGGTATGTTTTAGGTGTGGAGAGACAGGACATATGCGAATAAACTGCCGAAACCCCTCAAGATTTCCTGTCAACGGTGTGGGAGAGATGGCGTTTCTGCCAGAGAATGTGGTTGTTCGGGAAACTAAGTGAGGATTGCGCGAGGACGAGGCATCCGCAATCCTCTGAAAGACTAGCCTCAAAGTTAAATACCATTCAGAGACATCCGCCAGATAACCGACCTATAATTTACGTCAGTGTGGAAGGGAGAAACTTTCGAGCGTTACTGGACACTGGTGCCACGAAATCATTTTTGGGAAGAACTGTGGCTGATTACTGCGATCGAATGAACATACCATCCTTCACACACCTGAAATATTTGGGTCATGTCGTGTCCTCGGACGGAATCAAGACCGATCCTGACAAGGTGGCGGCGATACAGGCAATACCAGTACCCCGAAGTGTCCGTGAAATTAGAAGATTTCTCGGAGTGGCACCTTGGTACCGTCGGTTCATACCGGAGTTCTCCCAGATTGTGGCACCGTTGACTCGCCTACTACGCAAGAAGCAGAAATGGCGTTTTGAGACAGAGGAACTAAAATCTTTCGAACTGCTGAAGAAGAAACTCACGGAGGCCTCAGTTTTGGCGTGTCCTGATTTTGAGCAACTGTTCGTGCTGCAGACTGATGCTTCGGATCAAGGATTGGGCATAGCGCTGACCCAGAGTGTCGATGAGGTCGAAAGAGTTATAGCCTATGCTAGTAGAACGTTGTCACCGGCTGAACGAAATTAGTCGACAACAGAGAAAGAGTGTCTGGCTATAGTATGGGGTATGGAGAAGAAGCGACCCTACCTTGAGGGATACCATTTTGGAGTATTGACAGACCATCAGTCGCTCTGATGGCTGAATTTAGTTAAGAGCCCTGCAGGGCGTATTGCCAGATGGATAGGCCATTTGCAACAGTTCGATTTCGAAATAAATTACCGAAAAGGATCCCTCAATAGAGTGGCCGATGCGCTGTCAAGAAGTCCATTACCTGGCCCAACCGAGGGAGAGATTTGCTTGTCTGAGGAAACCACATGCAAGTGGTATGCGAGGAAGTTGGCCGAAGTCGAAAATAATCCCGAGGCGTTGCCCGATTATTGCGTGAGCGATGGCAACTTATATCGGCATTTCTTCGAGTCGAACGACTTGACTGAACCCGATATGTCCCGACCCTGGAAGCTGTGTGTGCCCGCCAACCAAAGAGAGGCTCTTATGCGGGAAAGTCATGATGCTCCAACCGCCGGACATATGGGAGTAGCAAAAACTAGTTGCAGGATGGCTAAACTTTATTACTGGCCAGAAATGTTTAGGGTCATAGCTAAATTCGTGAGATCCTGTCAGTGCTGCTAAAGATATATAGTTTCGCAGCAACAGACTCCTGGAAAGATGCAGCCAAGTATAGGAAGAGACCCCTGGGATGAAGTCTGCGTTGACCTGATTGGTCCATTACCGCGCTCTACAAGAGGGAATACTTTTGTATTTTTGGCTCAGGATAAATTCACCAAGTGGGTGGAATTTCGTGCTTCACGTAAGGTGACAGCACCAGCCGTAACAAGGGCTCTCTTCGAGTAGGTAATTGCCAAGTTTAGTTGTCCTCGCACGGTGATATGCGACAACGGCAAACAGTTCGTTAGTCGAGAATTTCGGAGCTTACTGAAGCAATTGGGAGTTCGAGTAAGATTCACGCCGGTGTACAGCCCTCAAGCGAATGCGGTCGAACGTTGAAGACGATGATAGCGCAATTTTGTGAAGGCGATCATCGTAAATGGGACGAGAGACTACCCGAGCTGGTTATGGCGATGAATTCGGCGGGACACGAGTCGACGGGATTTACTCCGTCGTTCCTCAACTTCGGCCATGAAATGAACATACCAAGAGTGATTGATGATGGCGATGGTCTTAGAGAGGAGCCAGAAGACTCCGTAGCGCATGAGGAAGAGGCTAAGGATGCTGGTCGTGAGGAGGTCCGAGGTTACGCAAGTCGGGTAAAACGGCTACGCGAAGTGTTTGAATTGGTACGGGTGCAGTTGGGTCGAGCATTTACTGCAAAGCCGCTATTATGATCTCCGGCGACGGGAATGGAGATGTAGAGTGGGAGTTTTCGGGCAAATTAGCGCCGAAATTTTCTGGAGCATATATTGTGACCAGAGTAGTTTCAGCGGTGTTCTACGACTTGCGAGACGGATCGGGCAAGAGGTTAAGGCATATTCATATAAAAGACCTGAAGCCCGCTAACGCTTCCTATGTTTCAGACGCGTCGCCCTCCCAAATGAACGCATAGTGCGCGTTCTTTTCACACATGACAGTAGTGCGCGTCACCGCCCTCCAAAATGAATGCATAGTGCGCGTCCTTTTTCCCCACATGACAGTAGTACGCATCGCCGCCCTCTCAACGGAACACAGGGTGCGCGTCACAAACGCCAACAAACAGTAAAGAGACTTGCTGATTGAGGCTAAGATTTTCTCTTATGTTGTTGATTCAGTCTAAGATTTTCTCTTATATTGTTGATTTAAGCTAAGATTTTCTCTTATATTGTTGATTTAGGCTACGATTTTCTCTTATATTGTTGATTTAGACTAAGATTTTCCCTTGGGTTTTGTTAGGCTAAGGTCCTTTCTCCTTTTTTTTTGGTCAGGAAGGAAAGAAAAAAAAAATCTTTTTTTTTTTATGGAAGTATGGGGAGAGTGTATCGAAGTAGTTTTGTTTAGGTGGCGTAAACCTGGTGACCTCGATCGAATCCAGCGAGATCACGCTGAACAGTGGGGAGACCGCTCGTTCCCACCTCGACCTACAGTGCACGAGAAGCATTTTGGTGGGGAGGCCGAGAATGGTACTTATAGGCGAGTCAAGCGCCGGGAACGGCAGTTCCTTGTACGGCGCGACGCGAAGCGGGAAAGCCTCCACCGTTTAGTGGGGAGGGTCCAGCCAGTGTTTTTAGTGCTAGTAGTGAGTTCAGTGGTAGGCAGACATACCAAGGTCGGAAAGGGGTATAGAGAGGGAACCGGAGAGCCACTTGTCGAGGCCGAGATTCCAGGAGGTGAGTGTGAGGTTCGATCGATCAGACCGAACGACGGCTGCAGGAGGGCGTTCAGGGCATCACGTCCTTCACGAGTCCTTTAGCCGGTATTGCGGATCCGACATATGGGTGCCAAGATGAGCAAGCTCAATCGTCCCTAGGTTGTGGGACGTTTTACCTCGGCGGACTCCTGCTGGCCATCTCGCTGAGCTAACGTTGATGTACGAGACGAGCAAGCTCAATCGTGCTTAGACCGAAGTTTTCCGTGACGTGGGCTGTTGCGCGGCAGGCGCTGGGTTGGCCCTATCATTGAGGGTGCGGGATTCGTCACGGGTGTCGGCTGGGTCCTGTAGCCGGTATTGCGAATCCGACATCTGGGTGCCGAGATGAGCAAGCTCAATCGTCCCTAGGTGGTGGGCCGTTTTACCTCGGCGGACTCCTGCTGTCCATCTCTCGGAGCTGACGTTGATATGCGAGATGAGCAACCTCAATCGTGCTCAGACCAAAGTTTTCCGTAGTGTGGGCTGCTGTGCGGCAAGCACTTGGTTCGACCTCGGCCCTGTCGTCATCGCGGGTGGACGCGCGGTGGTTTGCGCATGCGCACACCATACCGCCGGTCACTCTGATTTGGACTGAGCCTTGGCAGATGTCTTCGAGGGGTTCTGTTGCGCGCGGACACTAGTTGCGCCGTGCGGAACCGTGCGAACTTTTGGTGTTTAACAAAAATATTTGGCACTTGGGCTTTTAGAGGTTAAGGACTACAAGTATTTTGTGGTTTAGATTAAGGACTGTTGTACCCGATAGGAACTGTTGATTTGTTTTAAGGACTGTGAGACCTATTATTTTGGTATAATTGTTTATTTGGTACGAATAGAGAGTAATTTTTCAGTTAATCGAGTGTTTTATTGGTGACACCTCCACCTCCAACAGCTACCCACTTCATTCCACTGGAGTCTGCCTAGGCTCGAGCTTCTGGATATTCCGGAGGAGCTCGATAGGTGAGATTGACGCCCTCAGAAGCAAATAGTCTGGCGCCCGAGATTACTTAAATGAAGGAACTGCACGAAAGGGCGTCACAAACGCTATGTCTCACATCCACTAGCCGAGTTCAAGCCGGGTTTCCTATGAGTATTTCATACCTGGGAATCTGGACATAGGATTGAGGTCAAATTTCACAATAACATCCAAAAGCATTAACTCATAATTTCTGCATATTCTACAATCACATGCACCCCCCAGGAGGTTCAGTAGGTAATCGGCCAGATTTTTAAGAATTCATAAAAATCAACCATACACGAGAATGCCATCAAACTCCTGCAGAATGATCTACATGTCAACAAAAAAATAATTCAGTAGTTATCTCTGACTTGCAACCCCTTGAGGGGCTAAAATAACGGCTTAATGATTATTCAAGCAGATTCGAATATCTCGACAACTAGACATAGAATCGACACGAAATTTGGCATTTATTCTTTTCTCTAAATACAAAGAATAAATCAATGACTCACTTCCATTTGCACCCCCTGGGGAGGGCTAGCCGAATTCCGGCCGAGTTTTCTGTGAGTAATTCATACCTGGGAAACTAGACATAGGATTGAGGTCAAATTTCACAATAACATCCAGAAGCATCAACTCTTAATTTCTGCATATGCCACATTCACTTGCACCCCCAGGGGTCTAAGGTACTCAACCTGAATATAAAAAATTCATAAAAAATCAATCAAACCTGATGATGATCGATTTTTTATGAATTTTCAAAAAACAGGTCGAGTACCTACTAACCCCCTGGGGGGTGCAAGTGAAAGAGGCATATGCAGATGCTTCTTAATGTTATTGTGAAATTTGACCTCAATCCTATGTCTAGTTTTCCAGGTATGAATTACTCACAGAAAACTGCTGGAACTCGGCTAGCCCCCCACATGGGGTGCAAGTGGAAGTGAGTCATAAAATTATTTTTTGTATTTAGAGAGAATAATGAATACCAAATTTGATGACGATTCTATTCATATCTGCATGAATAATCATTAAGCCGTTATTTTAGTCCCCCAAGAGCTTGCAAGTCAGAGATAACTACTGAATTATTTTTATCGATATGTACACAATTCTGCAGGAGTTTGATGGCGTTCTCATGTATGGTTGATATTTCATGAATTTTTAAAATTCAGGCCGACCACCTACTGACCCCCCTGGGGGGTGCAAGTGGATGTGGCATATGCAGAAATTGAGAGTTGATGCTTCTGAATGTTATTGTGAAATTTGACCTCAATCCTATGTCTAGTTTCTCAGGTATGAATTGCTTACAGAAAACTCGGCTGGAACTCGGCTAGTCCCCCCAGGGGCTGCAAGTGGAAGTGAGTCATAAAGTTATACTTTGTATTCAGAGAGAAGAATAAATACCAAATTTCGTGTCGATTCTATGTCTAGTTCTCGAGATATTCATATCTGCTTGAATAACCATTAAGCCGTTATTTAACCTTCCCCCCCCCAGGGGGCAGCAAGTCACAGATAACTACTGAATTATTTTTTATCCACATGTAGATAATGCTGCAGGAGTTTGATGGCATTCTCATGTATGGTTGATTTCATATGAATTTTTAAAATTCAGGCCGACTACCTACTGACCCCCCTGGGGGGTCCAAGTGAATGTGGCATATGCAGAAATTGTGAGTTGATGCTTCTAAATGTTATTGTGAAATTTGACCTTAATCATATGTCTAGTTTGCCAGATAAGAAATTTTTTTATTGAAAACTCGTTCGTCATTCGGCATATTCGACCTGGGGGTGCTGTGGAATGAGAGCTGGTGATGGATTTATCATGGGCCATTGTAGTAGAGAACGTACCGTATTCAGATTCCAACGTGAAAATATAAAAATCTCAAATTATCTCGGCGAATCAAAATTTTTTGCATTGCTATCCGGCCAATATTCCAGTGGCGTACGAAATATTCTGTACAAAACTCGGCTATCTCACTCAGCTGTTTTCACATCAGTCAAAAAACGGACCCTAATAAGGTCAGATCCATTTTGGAATATCCAGTCCCCACTAACACCACAGAGATAAGGGGCATAATTGGTCACATTGGATACTATAGGCGATATTTGAAGGATTTTTTTACCTATTTTGATCTCTTGAAGCGTCGTAGGAAAGAACAACCTGTGCAATGGACAGATGATGCTGACGCTGCCTTCATAAAGATAAAACAGTTGCTCACTACAACTACCATTTTGGCCAGTCCGGATTTCTCCAAGCGATTTCTTCTTGCTTATGATGCATCAGATGTTGGTGTGGGAAGTGTTCTTTTTCAGGAAACCGATGGTGTGGCACATCCTATAGCATACTTCAGCAAATTCTTGTCAAGATCTCAGCGAAACTACACTACAACAGAGAAGGAGCTTCTTGCCGTTCTTCTTTCTATTGACCGATTTCGCCCTTACATTGACTGAACTGAGTTCAAGGTGATAACGGATCTCTCTTCCTTGAAGTGGTTACACTCAATGAAGAATCCCTCTCCCAGAATCGCTAGGTGAATGGTTCGACTGTCTTGTCATCGCTTAGAGAAATTTCATCGGAGTGATTTCTTGAATACCGTTGCTGATTCCTTGTCGCGGATCCCTGAGGTGGCTGTTCTTGTTCTTGATACTTTGAAATCGGATAGTTGATACCGTAGTATGTGTGACAGAGTTAGCAGCAATCCTGAGTCTTTTCCTGATTTTAGAGTATCTGCGGGTGTTTTGTATAAGCATCTTATCTGTAGGTCTAGGTTCTCGAAATGGAAAATTGTGGTTCCGACGGCTATCAGATTGGAGCTTTTACAGAGGTATCATGACGATCCCTTGGCTGGACAGTTTGGTGTTTTTGAGACGCTCTCTTGACTATCTCAATTGTACTATTGGCCTAAAATGAAAAACTCCGTGCTTCCTGTAAGTCTGATAATTTGCCGCAGGCTGGTTTGACGGGAAACTACCGAAACATAAATCATCCATTTCAGCTGACATCTGCAGATTTAATAAGTCCATATCCGAGTTCAATGAGTGGAAACCAGTATGTTCTCGTGGTTACGGATTGGTTTACGAAATTTGTCTTGGTGCCTCCTATGGCTAGAGCTGCCACGAGGGCCGTTGCCAGCTTTGTTGAGAATCAGGTTTTTCTTATTTTTGGGGTTCCTCAGATAGTAGTTGTTACTGCAACTCGTTATTGTTAGTTAAGTTCATTTATTTTCTGTTCCAAAATGCTTGTTCGTTTCGTGCGGCCCACGTATGTTCATTTCTTTCTCTATGGACGTATATTTACGTATGGACATATGTTGGAGCATATGACAGTGCGAGACGAAGGAAGTACGAAGCAGTAGTAATTCGAATACAGACATCGACGCTCGTTCGGTGCAGTGCAAGAATTTTCTTCGTTTCTTCGCTATTTTTCTCGTTAATTTCTACAAGTTCGAACGCCGGTGAAAAGGTGACTATTTCTCGCTCGTGAGTGACACATTGATGTGCTGTGAGACCAGGTACGCAAGAGTCGATACTCCAACATTTCGTATTTTCTTTTCGAGTCATTTTTTCTCACCGGAATTTCATTATTAATTTCTCTTTTGCTTTCATTTAATTTCAAAGGCCGTGACGTGCCATTTTGGTCCTTCTTCGGGCCGGATATTTTCGAATCGCGTTTTCAAAATTATTGCGATCAAGCATTTTGGAATTTTTTCATTTCGTTTTTTTCATTTGCATTTATTTCATTGGGTCAATGTTCATCTAACCTCAAAAACTTGACAAGATATCGAACACATTCATAAATTCTTTAATTGCTGATATTTCTGCGCATGTTGGAGAATTTGGCTTTCATTTTCGGAACATAGACAACTCTTCGTTTGTTTTTCTCATCTATGCTCATAACCTTGATTCAAAACATAAACAAAGATTGACATTCTTGTTTTTGTTTATTTACATTTCATTATTTTCATTTGTTTATTTTCAACTCGATTTTCAATTTAATAGATTCAATCTTAATTATTTACTTTATTAATTAATTTAGTTCTTTTCAATCGGTTAGTCTATTTACTCTTTTTCGAAATTACTCAAAACAAAATTCATATTGTTTTCTGCAGTATACCTTGAATAATAATAATGGCGACAAAATTGAAACAACTCAAAGCTCGTCGTCAAATTGTTATTGATGATCTCGAGGAAATTCTCAATTTAGCACAATTCGCTGTCACTGATCAAAGTCTCCATGTAAGATTCAAATTAAGATGTGAAATACTTGACGATATTCTCGTGGACTTTCAAAATTTACATACGTCTATTGTCTCTATGATAGTATCTTCCGAAGAACCCGAATTGAACACTGATAAGGTTATTCGAACAGCCTTTATGGATAATTATTACACCATCAGAACAACTTATGTTAATTTATTTCCTGTAGTAAACATTCCAGTAAAAACCAAGACAGTTGCTCTATTAGTTAAATGTTAAACTTCCAAAGATAGTATTGCCCATTTTCAATGGGAATTATAAAGAGTGGCCTACTTTTTTTCGATATGTTCCAAAGTTTGGTACATGAAAATTCTAACTTGAGTCAAATAGAGAAGTTTCAATACCTCCTTAGTTCACTTTCTTCTCATGCTTTAAATTTAGTTAAAGGATTTCCCTTGACTGCTGAAAATTATGAAAGCGCTTTTCAGACATTGGCGGAAAGATATCAAAATAAAAGACTTCTCGCTAATACGTGTTGGAAGGAAATCTGTAATGTTCCAAAGCTACAGGGTGATTCAGCTAAAGACCTTAGGCGAATTCTAGAAGTTTTTGCGGAAAACTTATCGGTATTAAGGAATTTAGGTTTACTCGTTGACCAGTGGGACTTTGTTTTATTTCACATTCTCATTCAGAAATTAGATTCAGCAACGATCAAACGTTTTGAATTACAAGAATGTTCAACAGATATTCCGTCGTTTGTCAATTTGCGAAATTTCCTGACAAATCAGTGTATAGCCTTGGAGGCAGTAGCTCTTTCTCTTCCGTCGAAAACTCATTCAGTTTCGAATTCTCAAGTTTTGAAATCTAGTTCTCTCTCAACGAATAAAAGAAATTCGACTTTTCTCGTTCAAACGGAAACTGAATCATTCAAGAAACGTATAACCTGTAATTATTGCAAGTTAGCTCATAGTATTTACAAATGTCCATCATTTTTGGAACAAACTGTTCAAGATCGGTTCAAGATTGTGAAGAACAAAAATTGGTGTATCAATTGCCTCCATTCTGGACATAAGATTAACAATTGTTCTTCAAGGTCAAATTGTCGTACTTGCCACGCAAAGCATCATACCCTGTTGCACATGCGCAATAGTGCGGAGAATGATTCTTCATCAGAGACGTTTCATTTCAATGCTGCAAATTCATCGGATTCAGGCTCAGCTCAGGTTTTAACCAATGTTACTTCAAATTCTACCGTTCTCTTAGCAACCGCTGAGGTTGAAATTCGTGATGCTTGGGGTAGATATCAGAAGGTCCGAGTTCTGTTAGATGGAGGCTCTCAAATAAATATTATAACTCAATCGTGTGTAAATAGATTAGGCTTGAAAATTTGTGATGCTTCATTTTCGATAAATGGAATTTGTGAAAGCTCATCTTCTGCTAATTGCAGCACTGAATGTACTATTCGCCCATCAGGTCAAATAAATCCATCATTTACATTCGATGCCGTCGTGATTCCGAAGATTTGTGCGGAAATGCCGAGTTCTTTCGTAAATTATTCGTTTTGGAATTGTGTCCATAACAAGAAGTTAGCAGATCCGAACTTTTCCAATCCGAAATCAATAGACCTTCTCCTCGGAGCGGATATATTCTCTTTAATAATTCGACCGGGTCGTATCGAGGGTAACGGTTTAGAACCAACAGCACTTGAGACAGTGTTTGGTTGGGTTTTCATGGGAAAGATTCAATCACCTAACATATCAGTTAACAATTTTCATTTGTCATTGTCTGAATCAGGTTTAAACTCCTCGTTGAAAAGATTTTGGGAACTTGAAGAAGTTTCAGAGAATGTCATTGTATCACCAGAAGATCAATTTTGTGAGAACTTACATGGCATTACCATTTAAACCTGATCAGTCAACACTTTCTTTCGGTGACACATATTCTCTCGCACTACGTCGTTTTTTATCCCTTGAACGTAAACTTATTAAAAATCAGAATATATACAGGGAATACTCTACTTTCATGCAGGAATATTTAGAAAAAGATCATATGTCATTGATTTCTACTAGTTCGGATTATGAAAATACTTTTTATATCCCTCACCATTGTATAATCAAACCAAACAGTCCATCCACAAAGTTGAGGGTTGTTTTCGATGCATCAGCTCATGTACCCGGTCATTTATCTTTAAATGATGCTCTATTGATAGGTCCTAAATTACAAAAGGATATTATTGCCATTTTGATGAACTTTCGTGTTCATCGGTTCGTTTTCACAGTTGATATCAAACAACTGTATCGTCAAATATTAGTCAAAATTCTCGGTTTGAGGTGGTTTCCTTCGTCGGACGAATTTTCTTATTTTGCGGAAACTACTGTGCAGGTATGTACCAAATGTACCATACTTTCAGAACTTTCTCGAATTTTCGACCCTTTGGGGTTACTTTCTCCATTTACTTTTCTTGCTAAACATTTGATCCAGCATCTTTGGACATTAGGTTTGCAGTGGGATGATACACTTCCAGACGATGTCAGCCGTCGCTGGAATCAGTGTAAATCCGAATTAACCGAATTGGGTAAATTAAAGATACCTCGGAAACTTGCATCGAAACCATTTTATCGTTGCGAACTTCATGGTTTCGGAGATAGTAGTGAGCGTGGCTACGCAGCCGTGGTATATTTCAAGTTTTTCAATTTTGACGGCTCCATTGACATCTCTTTCGTAGGTGGTAAATCAAAGGTCTCCCCATTGAAGAGAATTTCACTTCCAAGACTGGAATTGTGTGCTTGTCTCTTATTATCAAAACTCATTAATGTGGTTTCCTCTGTTTACAAATCAGCCTTTACAATAGATGACATTTTTGCTTGGTCTGATTCAATGGTAGCCCTAACATGGATTAAGTCTTCTCCTCATCGATGGAAGACATTTGTAAGCAATCGTACTACTCAAATTCAGGAATTAGTTTCAACAGAAAATTGGTATCATGTTCAATCGAAAGACAATCCAGCTGATTGTGCTTCACGCGGCTTAACGCCAACCGAACTGTTGAACTGCTCTTTGTGGTGGACAGGCCCTGACTGGCTTCGTTCCAAACATCTCACCTTCGCAAATGATGAAATAGAGAATTCTCTTCATCTTGTACCAACAGAAGAGCGTCACCTCTCTTTGTCAACTTTCATTTCTCTATCGTTTGTTGATGATTTGCTCTCCAGGTATTCATCTCTGTCCAAGGTTCAAAGGGTGGTAGCTTACATTTTCAGATTCGTTAACTTCATAAAAAACTCTAAAGCTCCTAGGATATATAGATTTTCCGCAGTTCATCTCAAAGATGCACTTTTTTTCATCATAAAACAGGTTCAACGGGTTGTGTTCAAGGAACAGATCGATAATCTCATCTCGGGAAATCCCATATCTAAATTACTTCGAAAATTGAATCCATTTATTGGAGAAGATGGTGTTCTCAGGGTGGGCGGTCGTCTGTCTTTTTCTGATCTGGCTCTTGATCACAAACACATAGCTTTGCTTCCTTCATCTCATCGACTTACTGAGCTCCTTATTCAGCATTTCCATAGAATATATCTGCATCCAGGTGCCCAAACTTTGCAGTTCCTTCTGTCTCAACAGGTCATACAGGAGTTTTATACAGTCCACTTAGAGATTGAGTCTGTGCTCAATTCTCGCCCTTTATGTCCGCTTAGTAATGACCCGAATGACATCTCTGCACTGACACCAGGACATTTTCTTACTTTGGCTCCATTAACTGCTATTCCTGAACCAGATTTATCTCACCTATCTATCGGTCGATTATCGCGTTGTCAGCTTTTATTAACTCGTATCCATCAGGATTTTTGGAAAAGATGGAATTTAGAATATCTGAACACACTGCAACAACGAAAAAGGTGGTTCAATAGCGACTCGCCACCTTATTCAATAGGTGCACTAGTCTTGATAAAAGATGATCAACTCCCTCCATTGCGCTGGCGACTTGGACGCATTGAGAAATTGCATCCTGGCGCTGATAAAATAGCTAGAGTAGCTACTGTTCGGACTACTCAAGGTGTACTGCAGAGATCAGTGGTTAAATTATGTCCATTACCTCTTCAATAGTTATGACATATGTTGATGTATATATATATATTTTTTTCGCTTTATGTTCGATATCTTCTCAATTTCTTATTTGCTTTGTTTCATAAAATATGCTATTTTAGGTGGGCGGTTATGTTACTGCAACTCGTTATTGTTAGTTAAGTTCATTTATTTTCTGTTCCAAAATGCTTGTTCGTTTCGTGCGGCCCACGTATGTTCATTTCTTTCTCTATGGACGTATATTTACGTATGGACATATGTTGGAGCATATGACAGTGCGAGACGAAGGAAGTACGAAGCAGTAGTAATTCGAATACAGACATCGACGCTCGTTCGGTGCAGTGCAAGAATTTTCTTCGTTTCTTCGCTATTTTTCTCGTTAATTTCTACAAGTTCGAACG
Organism: Micraspis discolor; assembly: GCA_030674115.1. Classification (NCBI taxonomy): domain Eukaryota; kingdom Metazoa; phylum Arthropoda; class Insecta; order Coleoptera; family Coccinellidae; genus Micraspis; species Micraspis discolor. Next base: position 125,681 of record JARTUT010000497.1, on the reverse strand, counting down.
CCGGTGAAAAGGTGACTATTTCTCGCTCGTGAGTGACACATTGATGTGCTGTGAGACCAGGTACGCAAGAGTCGATACTCCAACATTTCGTATTTTCTTTTCGAGTCATTTTTTCTCACCGGAATTTCATTATTAATTTCTCTTTTGCTTTCATTTAATTTCAAAGGCCGTGACGTGCCAGTAGTGGTGGACTATGGAGTACAGTTTATTTCTAAGGAGTTCAAGAACTTGATCAACAAGTATAACTTACAGAAAATTTGGTACAATGCGCTATACTTTCCTCAAATATATCCCACTGAACGAGTAAACAAGACGATAGCAACTGCCATTAGGTCATTTCTAGATGAAAATCATAACACTTGGGACCAAAACATTCATCAGATTGCTGAGGCTATTAGATTAGCCAAGCATGAGGTCACTGGTTATTCCCCTTCATACTTGCGTTTTCATAGAAACGTTCCTACAAATGGTGCATTTTTTTGATTGATCTCGGATAATGCTCACATATTGGTTGAAGTGGAGAACAAACTTCTGAATCAATCTCTGCAGCGGAAAGAACTTCCGGAGATTTACAACACAGATCATGAGTAACACGATTATGACTATTTGTCTTCTTGACAATACTTCTCTCTCCAGTACATCTCTTTTCTCGATTGGCAATCATCACTCACATTACCTTATAGTATATTTTGTGGTTCAGCCACGTTTGATTTGAGCCTGTGGAGATTTTTTTTTGGCCTTGAGGGCTAATCTTTTCTTGGATTCTCACAGGTTACGAATCTTGTGTGTGGGTATTGCCGTTATGTATATATATGCTTTTGAACTTTTGGATTTAATTTTCAGTTAGCAAGCAATAACGCTTATAGATCAGGGGTTAGTGACGGTGTTACTGCAACTTATTAGTTAAATTAAATTTTGTTGAATTCATTCATTTCTATTCCGAGTTGCTTGTCGATTCAATAATGAGACACTCTGTATATGTTCATTTTATTTTCCGCGTAACATATGTTGGAGCATATGACCTATGTCGAACAAGAGTACTGAATCGGCGTTCATCCGAGGAAGTACAAAACACTTTTCTTGGAAATAAATAACTTTCTCGTTAAATCTACAAATTCGAACTTCAGTGAAAAAGTGACTATTCTCGCCCGTGAGTGCCTGGACAAGTTCATTCAGCCGTACTGTGAGACCAGGTAGGCAGAAGTCGATACTCCAGCATTCGCATTTTTTTTTCGAGTCATTTTTTCATATTATTTCAGAATTTCATTAATAATTTTCTATCGTTTTCTTTTACTTTTCAAAGGCCCTTGTCGTGCCAGACGGGGTGTCATACAATTCGGCGTATGACATAAAAGCCTAGGGCAAAAACCCTGACTCCCCGTCTAAGTGTGAAAATACAGAAATAAGCTGGAATATATTTCAGGGACTTCTTTCTTCAAGAGTGGTCTTTTATTGATGGAGACAGAGACTTCTTCAAGATGCTCACATTGAATCAGGAAATAAAAAGACAAAGGCAAAAAAAAGAACTGAATAACAAAAATAAGTATCATATTCGTTTGAAATTTATAACCCATTCCAAAAAAGAGTTGAAAACATCATGAATAGCCTGTAGCATTCATAAGTGACATCAGAAGTTGAAGTTATGGTATATTTCAAAATATTATAATATTGTTAATAACAGCATCTTCTTTTCAATTTTCAAAATATGTTTCATTCATATCTCCGTGAGCACTTGTCGTTCTCTGTTCAACATTGTCGCCTTCTGTTTCTGCCAGATACCGTACTTAACAATTCAATATTAAAATTTAATGAATTCAAAGATTTTACTTCCATTTTTAATTTCACTTAGAGTAGAACCTGTTTATGGGATCAGTTTTATTATCGCTTTGTTTGAATACTTTCTATCTTCAGTTGAGTCGAGTTTACGATAAATATAGTGAAATTATATTCAGATTCATCGTCATCCGTATGAATTTATCGACACCCTTTTTGAAAGGTTTTTCTCAAATATTAAGCGGCCATCCCAAGTAGCATTCTTCGTTTTAGTGCGAATACACTCTTCGACACTGCCTTATAAAATTCAAAGTTATATAATGTATATACAATTTAGTTTCCCTGTCCCCTATATATCCTTTATTGGCCTTAAATGATTTAATTATATTATAACTTCCCTACAAGTGTCGACAAAGACTTATGGTTTTTCCGATAACCATTTGAACACTTTCCTACCTATACGACTGTTATAAAACTCCTATATGGAGACGATACTGTTTCCGTTACCTTTCTGGATGAAAACACGCATGCGCAACTTTGTCGTATTTTTTCACTCTAATGCAACGTTAAGTATTATTCATCTTTATTTATCTGTTGGTTTATTGGTTAGTTGAATTCAAAAACAACTCAATAACATTAACTATGAAGTTGTTGTTAATTGAGCAAACACTTGCAATTTTTTCTACACTATATGAAATCGAATTTCACCTCCGAATAACACGTGCACCCTCGATATACGAAAGTTTTGAATTTTTATTGAATAATATACAAATCAATTCCAATTATTCTTTTCTAAATGTAACAATTTTTCAATACAAACACTAAGTTTTGAATAATATTATCTTGAAAGTAACAAAAAATTCATTTTCAATCCAAATGAAACTTTTTTTTCTTTGTTCAAAATTTTTCACAAAGCTGAAAAAACACAATTTCAATAACAATATGGCCGTGTCGGATATTTAGTCATGCTCAACACTTGGACTCATATAAATTATTTCACATCCCTAATGTAAATACACTGCCTTTTTGTTCTATAATAATTTTAGAAATATTCATAATCACCAATTTAAGTGATAAAAATTACCGAATGAAAAAAAGTAGGAGCTTTATAAACTTAAAGTGGTTTACACCACCACCATCCCTGTATTATAACTGATGGTAACTCAAAACAACTTGAAATTTCCAGTAGTTCTCACGCATGCGAGTTAATCTGGATGAGTAAGAACTCTCGCTCTCTGAATGAAAACATAACCTAATATTCTTGACGAAAGTTTTCACTCAAGATATTGGTTGGGTACTATTTTCAACAATTGTGTTTAGGTGTGGAAATGTCTTGCAAAATAGTTCAAACCGAAGAAACAGGAAGAGATATTTCTTCTCTTACAACAAACGGCATCCTTTATTCGCCCAAATCAAGGAATGCAGCGAGTACAGTACGAAATCCGATTTCAAGGACTGGAAACCTTGTATAAAGAAGAGAGACAAATTTTTGTTATACAAGGCTACAGAAGAAGAAATATCTGCAATGCTGCAATATATGGACAGTGTTAAAGATCATTCAACGAATTTTCCTGGAAAAAAAAGATTAAGTGGAGAGAATTTAAATCACCTTGCAGAAAAATTAAATAATAGATATAATATAAATGAATAATATCAATAATCACCTAAAGAAATTTCTTTCCCGATTGTTGGGTGTGAATTTAATAATTCTTATAGGTTATTCTGCAAACTTTTAAAATGCAGTGATGTCAAACACTTTCAAGTAGTTATGATATTGTATTTGAAAACATCTTTTTATTACTTATTTTCATCTTGATTTATTAGGGTACTCAGTTATTGGACATACACGATTTTTATGTATATAAAAGACTTGATGAAAACTTGAAAACACTGAACACTATCGGTTACATAACGAAGTTGCAAACACTTCTATAGAACCCCCTATAATAACTGTTGTATCACCTTGCTTCTGATGTTTCATAGGCGGGTTCCTGTCACCTTTATGAACCTTTTGGTACTATAACCTGTAGTTTTTATGAACAGTTGGAAATCTATAATTTATAGAAACTTTCAGGAATCAATAATTTTTGCAACTCCTATATGAACTTAATCACCTCAGGTACTTAGCACCCCTATTATGAATCACTAATAACACCAATTTCAAATTTATAAATCTTCAGGTTACCAAAAATGTTACTTGGGATATTGGCATACGAAACCAAGTTCTTAGAACTTATCGTTTCAGGGTTTTTTCTTTTACTACCGTAAAATTATTACTGTTAATTCATCAAATCTGGACGAAGCAGAAGACAAAGTCGTTGAATATAATTGCGGAAGAAATTTAATTTTGGTATGGTCGACAACATCTCTACAACCACATCACAGAGGAGCTTATCCCCCAGTGAGATTTGGAAATGCTTATACAAGCGAATAACCCTCTATAATAAACTGTTTGTATAGCCTTTTTATTTATTTGCATTTAAGATCTTTTTTTCATTGTTAGTTATTGGTTTCTAGCAATAGACAAAACTAATTCGAAAATATTAACCAATTGGCGCCCAAATATCGAAGTACATTACTCAAATTCTTTCATAACCCACCCCTATTTTCCCACCGTAGATTAGAGCAGCCGTTTGCTGTGTGTACTCAGATATTTATATTTTTTTAACATCTTCAATTCAAAAATACGTTACACAAAGTTATGGCGCCCAACGTGGGGAATTGAGTTTTGTATTTGATGAAATTTCTTCTTTGGTTATTTCCGTTAATTGCTGTTTGCATTTTATTTCTCTCTTTGAGAGTTCACATTATCTGATCTTGATAACTTGATACATACTGTGTGTGTAATTCTTTTTATCTTTAATCAATTTTCAATAATTTTCAACTACATATTATTCATGATTTCGTATTTTATGATTTATGGTGATAGTTCTTGGATCAAGTATTAATTAGTTTGGTACAACATATGATTTTCATTATTGACTGCTGAATTTGTGAAAAACTGTTAAGGTTGGGTTCCCATAGACTGATGTTTCTGTGTTTCTGTTTCGTGGTAATCAAAAACTTTTAATTTCTCCGTAAAATAAAATTTTCTATATAATTTATCACTAACGTTCAAGTATTAAGTATTATTTAATTTTTCAATATTTTTCATCTGATATTATGATGACAGAAATGAAACCTGTTCACTTATTAGCGTATGAATTGAATTATGAGCTCAGAATTAGAGGTGTTTTGTCTAATAGAGGTCAGGATGATAAGAAAAACATTTTAGGTAGATATTAGGTAGGGAAAAGTCGGGCGGTGTTTTCAGTTTGAAAGACCCTAACTTCAACTTTGGAACAGAATAATTGGAAATCAATAAGACATTGGAATCAGTTACTCAGTTAATATTAGATTTTGAGGGTAGTACTTCTGATTCAGTTTTTAGACGCGTTAAATCACGTTTAGCACACGTTACAGGTAGAATACAAAGATTGCCCATCGATGATGAAGCGGACGATGTGAAACAGCGCCATGAGTTCAAAAATGAATCGTACGCAACTTGTTTAACGTTAGATGCAGACGACTAGAAAATTTTGTTTTCGGTGCGGATCCCCTGGATTCACGGTACATACGTGTTCGTTGTTCAAAACAATAAATTCTGAGAATTGTTCTGTAGTCCAGCATTCTCACTGCGATCGTAGGACTATATCTGACAATTATGGTCTTTTTGACGAGGAAGATTGGCCAAAGTGAAAGATAACTGTATCTAAATTCTATAAAGAAAATTTATGTTCACCTAATGAAACTCTTCCACTGTTTCACGAAAAATTTAATGATAACCGCTGTTAAAAATTGCAAGAATTTTTTAACCCTACAACTCAACCTACACTACGCTAATAGATTGTCTACCTCATGTATCGTCGCTAACTTCATGATGTGTGTGACAGTTGATCGATACTTACGATCGATGAAAAAATCAGCTCAAAAAAACAACAAATCATGTGTGATTCTCTCAATTTTGGATTGCTCGAGTTGCTTTTTCGAATTGACAATGCTCTTCGAACTCCTCGTTACAAGTGAACCTGGTAGTGACTAGTGCTCCACATTGCTTTTTCACAGTCCTCTTCAAGACGTCTCTACTTTTATTTCACAATCTAAGACATTTTTTCTCTGCTCAAGACATCTATAATCCTCTCTAAAAGGTACAGTACAGTCTTTTCAAATACATGACTTATTTTCTGCACGTGTACTTGTGAAACTGCATGACTTTAAACATCTCGTTCATCTCGTAACTTTTTCATTCAAGTTACACTCCATAGTACATTCTCGACACCTCTTATTCATGTTTTCAGTAATATTTTTCATATTCTAAAAGATTCTACGTCCAACCACGTGCCAACTCAGCTATCATTTTCATATCTGTTCTTTTGCAAATCACCCCCCCTACGTTAACACTGAATTCCTCAATTTACTGCCAGATTCACTTGTAATTTACTCATTTTCACTCACACATATTTTACTCAACTTTAAGACATGTTCATCTCTTTATGATTAGACTTCTCAGGCTTTATAAGTTTCAGATATCTGTACGTGCCATGCTGGGATCATCATGGGATTCTGCAACCAGGATGTTCTCAATATTCATTCAAGACTTCTCGACTAGAAATATAATTACCAGAACCCTCGTTAGACCTGGTTGGAGAAATCACCTGATGATTCTACATTGATATTGCACCTCGAATACTTAAGTATACACTCTAACAACTCCCTTTTCAACTTCTCAGTACTTATATTGCCTGATATCATTATTGTTCTCAACTAATCATATTATATAATCTCAAAGAATAGTGTTGTCACTTTATTTCAAGTTTATGATAATTTTCTCTACATCTCACATCTCTTATTGTACAAATATTTAATCTCAATTCTTGAATTATTATAGAAATTCTTCTGCTTTTCTAATATAACTATTATTACTGTAAGCGTTGATCATTCTATGATAAATTTCTCAATTAAGTTAGTATGATACAGATGCTTTCTTAAAAACTAATCACTTCCTCAACTGCTCTTCATTTTATATAACTTTATATCCTCTCAAGCCTTATTTCATACAGTTCAACTCTTCACAGATAATTATGTATTTCTACTTCTGTTTTCTGATAGATTCGACAGACTATCACTGTAAACGTTGTGAATCATAATTATTCTTTCCCTTTAATCGCTCTGAAAGCCTGTCTAGTTACATTATAAACCTCAACATCTCTCTTTCTCAATAAAACCTTCTGTTTTTCTGATAGTAGACATTTGAAATGAATTCAAACTCTATCAGTGTAAACTTTGTGTTTGATTGATAGATGGCGTCTCTACTCTCGGTATTCATGACTTGAGTAATTTCGGCAACACACATTACTCGATCTAGTTTTGAAGACAACGCTGTTTCTCAAGTAAACACAACGTAATAACTCTTTTATTGTGAAATATGATTCTACATTTTCTCAAGATAACTTCTCAATTATTCTAACACTCAATATTCTCTCTATAATTACTCTCATATTTGTAAATAGGTCTTCTCTGTTTAGATGTTGTTAATTTTGTCTATAATTTAACTACGTGCGAGTACCTATTTATTATGTGAATGTGAACATTATACAATAAACATTTTATTTTAACATCTCTGACTCAATCATTTGGTAACAGTCCCCTTTTAGTAATATCCAAAAATCTCAACATCCAGATTTTTGAACAACCGCCCTTTTGTCGAAGTTATTTTAGTTAACTCTCCCATAATTGCTTTGTTAGATTCGGGATCTAATGTATCCATAGTAGGTGGAAGCGGTTTAAAAATATTAACTGAAAAACATTTGAAAATAATTCCTCATTCTCGCTAATTTTTTATAACTGCTGATAATCAAGAACAAGAAGTTAGAGGTTTAGTGTATCTCCCCATCATCATAGATAATTGTTTTCATTGTTTAGGAGCGCCATTAACCATTCATTTATTTTTGGCAACGATTTTTGTAGAAAATTCAATTTGAAAATTGATTACAATAATAACTCCTGGAATATACAGAGTTAACTTTCCTTATTAAGTGCTATTAGTAATGAACCTGTTGAATTTCCGTCATTCATTAACAAAATTGATAATTTATGCCCGGAAAAGCAAAAAATTGCCGAAGAAGTAATTCAATCATTCAATATTGTGGATGGCAAAGATCGTTCAGGCCTGACTCATAAAATGTCTTTAACAATAGCTACTGGGAATGCAAAACCTTTCCGCTTTAAACAATATCCTTTTTCACCTTATATGACCAAAATTCTTCTGTCTGAATTGGATGAGATGTTAAGATTAGGAGTAGTAGAACCTTCACAATCACCTTGGTCTAGCCCAGTTCTATTGATTAAAAAGAAAAATAATGAATATAGATTTTGTTTTGACGGTCGAAAGCTCAATGATATAACGAAACACGACGCTTATCCCCTTCCGCGTATTGACTGTATCCTTAGAAATTTAGCAGGTGCAAAATTTATATCCAGTATTGATTTACGAAAATCATTTTGGCAACTTCCCCTTGATCCTGCATCCCGTGAAAAAACTGATTTTTGCGTAGCTAGTAGAAGCCTCTTTCAATTTAAGGTAACACCATTCGGTTTGCGTAATAGCACTCAAGCTCAACAGTTACTTGTGGACAAATCATTTGGACCTGAACTGGACCCATATATTTTCACGTATCTGGATGATCCATAGTTATTTTACCCTCTTTTGAACATCACGTGAAAGTTTTAAAAATAGTCCTGGAACGTCTGACTGAAGCTAACTTAACAGTATATCTTGGGAAATGTCAATTTTTCCGCACATCCATTAAATATTTGGGATATATCGTTGATGGTGGTACCTTGCGAACGGATCCCGAGAAAGTTAGTGCTATGGTTAACTTTCCCCGTCCAACAACGAGTACTGAAATCAAAAAATTTGTCGGTATGTGCTCATGGTACAGGTCATTTATACCTCACTTTTCCTCACTTCTCTCGCCGATTAACGATCTCATGAAAGGAAAAAAGAAAGGTCAATCTATTTCTTGGACATTTTCTGCCGAGGAAACGTTTACCGAAATTGAGGATGCACTCGTTTCAGACCCTATTTTGACCTCCCCTGATTTTGACTTACCTTTCACTATTCAATGCAATGCGTCTGCGACAGGTGTCGGAGGAGTTCTGACACAGGAACAAAACGGGCAAGAAAGAGTAATAGCTTATGCAAGTAGATCTTTATCACGCGCTGAAAGGAATTATTCTGTGACGGAAAGAGAATTACTGGGACTTATTTTTTGTCTTGAAAAATTCAGACCATATGTAGAGGGCACAAAGTTCACGGTTATCACCGACCATTATTCTCTACTTTGATTGAATAAAATTTCCACTCCCACCGGGAGGCTCGCACGTTGGTCTGTTCGGTTAGCACAATTTAATTTTGAGCTCAAACACCGTCAAGGTAAACTCAATGTCGTACCAGACTTCTTGTCAAGAATAGAGCATCCTGTTGAAGTGAATGCTCTCAATATTGATGAGCAGAATATAGATTCGTGGTATCGAAATTTAATAAGTAAAATTTCGGAAAATCCTGAACTTTTTCCACAGTGGAGAGTTGAAAATGATTCCCTCTTTAAGCTTATTCCTGCTTCCCTACCCATGACTACTAATATCACCGATTGGAAATGCGTGATCCCGAAACCCCAACGCCAAGAGGTCATCAGATCTTGTCATGAACCTCCTACAACCGATCAATTTGGTTTCTATAATACTCTGGCAAAAGTAGGTGAGCTCTATTACTGGCCAAAGATGCGGGTAGACGTTCTTGAATTTGTTAGGTGTTGTCATACTTGTGGCGCACAGAAATTTTTTAACCGTCCAAGTTTGGGATTGATGGGCAAAAAAAAATATGTCCGGTCTCCGTGGCAGATAATAGCTCTGGATCTTGTTGGCCCGTTACCGCGCTCCAGAAAAGGAAATACCTTTTTATTAGTTATCGGCGATTGGTTCTCAAAATACACCGTTCTGAAGCCACTTCGCTTAGCTACGGCCCAAAATGTTGTGAAAGTTTTGGAATCCGAAGTATTTTTGAAGTTTGGTGTATCTCAGTTCATTATAGCCGATAACGGAACGCAGTTTGCAGGACGCGCTATGAAGGAACTTGCAAATTCCTATCAAGTGCAAAATATCTGGTTCACAGCCGTCTATTCACCTTAGTGTGATTTTGTTGAAAGGACAAATAGAACCGAATAGAAGCCTTATCGAAGATGTCAATTATTCAGTCTGGGATAAGTAGTTAGACAAAATAGCTTATGCTCTTAACACTGCGAAACATGAAGTAACAGGTCATACGCCCGCGTTTTTAAATTTCGGTCGACAATTACCTCTTTCTGGTGACTATTACGGTCAGATTGAGTCTACCTCTGGTATTCAACTACTACCAGAAAATCGTGATGATTATTTTGAGAATCTCAAGCCTCTATCGGAAATATTTACTAAAGTTCGAGAAAAACTTCATGCCGCCAATCTGAGAAGTTCTAAATCGTATAATTTACGGAGGAAAGATTTTGTTTTCAATAATGGTAATAAAGTTTGGAGGAGAAATAAAGTTTTGTCTGATGCATCTAGGAAATTTTCAGCAAAATTAGCTCCTAAATATTTTTTACGGAAAGTAAAAAGGAAAATTTCTTGTTTATGCTATGAACTACAAGATATGAATAATGTTAGCGACGGAATATGGCATGTCAAGGATTTGGAACCCTATTTTGGTTCCAACTCAGATGTATCTGTTTCATAAGTTGCTTTGTTTAATTAGTTATCTTCTCTTCATCGTTTCAGTTATTCGTTAACTTGAATTACTTTTATCGTATCGAAAAGTTTCGTATGTACCGTATCGAAATATATCAGAAAAAATTTCTTGCAAACTTTAGTAGCAAGGGTAGTCAGTCATGGCTCCCAATGACTCTGAGAAATCTACTTAAGTAGGATAAAAAAGGGTGAACATTCATCACATGGTCAGGGTCAGATTATGTTAAAATAGGTTAGTTCAAGTAATTAGGAATAAGTTGGGTAGGTTAAGATAGTGATAGGTTAGGATAGGATTAGGGTTATCTTAGGTAATAGATTAGAGTAGGTGTATCTAGATATATATTATTTGAGAGCAGTTGACTCCTGGACGCAAATACGCACTTAGAAAAATTACAGCTAATTTTTTTTAAGAGAGGGGGTAGTGTAGCATTCATAAGTGACATCAGAAGTTGAAGTTATGGTATATTTTAATATATTGAAATATTGTTAATAACAGCATCTACTTTTCATTTTTCAAAATATGTTTCATTCATATTGTAACACCCTTTTTTTACCTATTATATATTTTTCGGACGCCAGCTATTCTTTGCTTATCAGGGAGAATAGCAAACCTACCAAGGTAGCTTCTAGTCGAAGACAGAGTTCGGTTTTATCTAAGCTATTAGCGATAATTTGAGCAATCAAATAGGCAAAAATTTAATATAATTTATTCGGAATATATGTACAGAAAATTCCCTCAGTATGTTGAAGAAAAATAACGTAAGTAATCAGCTATATTTCAACAAAATAACAGATTTAAACTGACAGTATGAAAGGTGAAAATAAATTAATTCGATATATTGGTACAGAAAATCACCTCGGTATGTTGAATACAAATAACTTAAAGAATCATCAATATTTCAGCAAAATAGATTTAAACTGACAGTATGAAAGGTGAAAATAAATTAATTCGATATATAAGTACAGAAAATCACCTCGGTATGTTGAATACAAATAAGGTAAGTAATCAGCTATATTTCAACAAAAGAATAGATTTAAATTGACAGCATGAAATGTGGAAATATATTAATTCAGCAAAATAACAGATTTAAACTGACAGTATGAAAGGTGAAAATAAATCAATTCGGTAATCTACTGTGAAAATTTAAACATAACGCAAGAATTCAGTTATACTTGTGAAAATAACACTTTCTAAGGACATTAACAATTACAAGTGAAATGCATAAGAATGAATTAATTCTAAATCAAAAATCAATCTGGCTGCGAATGCTACTTTCTCGCAAATAGGACGCAACAAATTGTGATTGACGGTAATCTGAATAAAAATTTTACTGGCTCGCGAGAAGAGCTAAGAATAATTATTATCTACAGACGGAGGGTTGCTAACTGTCCACGTTGACAGGAAGTCCACAGAATTCCCGTAAAAGGAATGAAATCGAACTAGGAAAAATAGGCGATTTTGATGAAATTGAAATAAAGGGGTTTCGGCAATGGGGTTATTCGCTTACTCACTTTTTCTTTTCTTTCGTCGCTCAGGACACTGACGTCCGACAAAACCACACTCTGTGCACTGATGAGATAAACTAAAATCGCTACTATTGAATAATAAAAATAAAATAAACTCCTGTAAATACTGAATCTAACTGAAAACTGAACAAAATTACCTATCTTAAAATCTATATCTAACTTGGAACTATAATCACTAAATCGGAAGGAACCTGAATCTGAACTATCTGTTAATCTCACTGAATCTAATCTGAATAAATTATAATCTGACTGAATCTAAGCTGAATAATCCTAATCTGGGCGCAACACCCCCTTTTATAATCTCCCGGTGGGGAGAGGAAACGGACACACACAGATGTGGCCTTTGTCGCCTAAAATCATCTTCGATTTCGGTTTATCGCGTAAAAACAGATTTATCGGATTCTAGCGAAGAGAAATTTATGTTTTCAGGCCTTTTTTCTCACCGAAAAACTCTGAAACAACGACTTCGAATCTTAAGGTGTATACAGGGGAACGGAAAATATATATAAAATAATCGGAATACTTAAAATGAAGAATGATTTTCCTAAACAAAAAAATCAAGTTTCATTACAATATCTCCGCGAGTAGTTGTCGTTCTCTGTTCAACATTGTCGCCCTCTGTTTCTGCCAGATGCCGTACTTAACTATTCAATATTAAAATTTAATTAATTCAAAGATTTCACTTCCATTTTTAATTTCACTTTGAGTAGAACCTGTTTAAAGGATCAGTTGTATTATCGCTCTTTTTGAATACTTTCTATCTTCAGTTGAGTCGAGTTTACGATAAATATAGTGAAATTATATTCAGATTCATCGTCATCCGTATGAATTTATCGAAACCCTTTTTGAAAGGTGAGTTTTTCTCAAATATTAAGCGGCCATATTGGCATATAAGGTATTTTAGAGCAGCCGTTTTCTGTGTGTACTCAGATATTTATATTTTTTTAACATCATCAATTCAAAAATACGTTACAAGCCCTAAAACCATCTTGAAATTTATATATGGGACAACTTTTGATGAGATGAGGTATTGTTTCTTCTGCTTCTCCACATTCACAACTTGCGCTAGGAACTGAGTTCCATTTAAATAGCATGCCATTGGTACGACTATGACCTGTTCTCAAACGATTTTACAACTGTCCAAATTTTTCTTGTAAGATCAAAACCAGGAACTTTTTTTTAATCTGTCTTGGGTACATTGCGGATATGCAGCTGGTGAACCCTCCTTGGTGCAACCGCCGATGTATTTTGGAGTTGTTTTTTAATCTTACGTCGAGTGACACTCTGACGATTTTCTTGTGTGCCGGATTGGAGGAGTTGCCTTACCCTACCTTGTCGTATACATATCTTACCTTATCTTCTCGTGATATTTTACCTTATCTCATCGTAGATATCTCACCTTACCCTGTCATATAAATATCTTACCTTATCTTGCCGTTAATATCTTACCTTACCTTGTCGTATATATCTTACCTCACCTTATATTATATGTCTTAGTTGACTTATCGCATATATATCTTTTCTATCTTTCCATATCTCGATTTTGTCTTTGCAAGCTTATGCTTGCTGGCACCCAACAAATTAAGCTGTGGTACCCTGGTGACAGAGGGGTTGATTTGGATCCGCCATAGGCTTGGGAATGTAACCCTCGAACATCTGACGTGTTGGTAACTATATGTATACCTGATTTAGGCTTTGCTGCCGTTTCATTTCCTCTTGACATTGTCTTGGATCATGATTTTCCCGGATTGTAACTTCATATCGTACCGAACCTTGACCATTTTGAAAACGCTTTAGACCACATGTCTTTTGGTATTTTATGAACTGTGCATGTTGGTACCTATTTGCTTTCATCGAATAGGTATCTTTCACCTTTTTGAAAACACTTTGGGGCACTTTCTTTAGTCGCGTTTCTTGCCTTAGCGTATCTTGGCGTATCTGGCCACCCTCTGTGACCACATATCCTTTAGTATTTGTTTTTTTGTTTGACTTATCTTTCGTGGTTTCAATCGAAATTTTTTTTTCCTGTGAGGTGAGTGCAACGATTTGCACGCCACTGACCTTATTGCGTTCGCTCAACCGAATTTTGTGAATATAGAATATGGATGTGTGTTATGCCGGTTATCTGTGTACCGCGAAGCTAACCTCGAACTGTCAGCGTAGTTTTTTTGGCGCTCTTGTTCACCTGAACAGAGCGCCTACCATTTTGCCCAAATGTCTGTAATTTTGGAATATCGAGCCGAAAATGGTCTCAATCGATTGGGTTCGACTCCTTGGTGAAGAATCCATGGAAAAAAATGAATCTGTCCAGCCAACCAGCTGGCCGTATCTTCTCTAGCATCCTAAAAAGATGAGCTAGAGTTTCATATTTTCAGAATAGGTTAGTTGTCCAAATATCTAGGTCATGTTCGTTATTGGGCCAAATCCGTCGAATGGTTCAGTAGTTATTAGCATCTGAAATTTTGTTTCCTCAATAACTACTAAAATATCCTTCCGATCAAGTTGATATTTGAAATATTGTTGACAGGGGATGCAACAAAACGGCTCGGAAAATTTCGCAGAAATCGTCACGCTAGAAAATTTTTTAAAAATTCCCAAAAAAATTTTTCAATAAAAATTCCTGAATATATTGAGGTGATCAATATCTTACTCATCCTCGAATTTCATTGTCGTAGCTCTTTTCCATCTAAAGATATGTTCTTTTTTTTTCATTTACTCAAGAGTAAAGAGAAATGACATGAAGTCTTGGTGATTTTCTCTGAATTATGGCCATCACAGATCGATATTCGATTGACAAATGCCGGGCTCATTGATCAGTGTCAGTTGGCGTAATATTAATCAAAAAAATCATAGAGATAGAATTCAATCTCGGTGGCTGAAAGTTTTTAGGGGAAGGGAATTATAGCTTCGAACAAAACTTGGGGAGAATTATAAGTAGTTATTTTTAATTTGAGATATAGGTTTGTTCATTCATTAGGCGTTCATATTTGCATCACATTGTCCCATAGTACGAGAAAAGACTATTGTTCACCTGAGTGCTTATAGATTTGTTATGGTTTGAATATTTTCTCGCAAGTAGCTCAGCAAGAGCGCCAAAGCAATCTGACCTGACGTCAGTGCTGTCTAAATTTTTTTCTCTCTGTCGAGATCAGATGCCGGTGATCTTCTTTAGTAATTATTGAAATCAATATCTAAAATGTGACTCTTTTGGGAGAGATTTGCGAGAAATACATAACCATTCTCGGTAAGTGTTTATTTCCTCCCAGGAACCGAAATTTTAGTTCTTTTTGGCACTTAAACATGAGAGCACGTTTTTGCATTGACTGCTTCCAATGATTTCCACAACATGACTTCTTCTCGGTTTAATTTGTTAAGATAATGTAATTTTACTATGATTTGTTCAATATTTGTCTAAAAGAAATAGAGAAGGAGCCTTGTTATATATGCACTTGACTTTCTAATGTTTTTTCGTTCATCCTGATATAGCTCCTCCCTGGGGGTCAAATAATATCCTATTACGAGGCCAAAGACATATGCTAATTCAAGATTGAGATGCACTCCACGATGAGATATTAAATCATATTCAGTCCCTGGTTCGAGCAATAGATAATTGGAGCTTGTGGCATAACCACCTTGCCATGGAGCATATTCTTCAACTGGAATGAGAATTGGAGTCATCGAGGTGTTGTCTGGAACATCTGTGTGGAAACTATACAACCCCTTTCTGGTCAACTGGCAGGCCATACCCTCTGGGACTTTTTTTTTGAATCTGGGAGCTGGAAGGGTGCTATCGACTCAAATAACCTTAAGATAAGTCCCTAGTGTTCTGTCTTAACTAAGAAAATTGTACATTCCTTGAAATTGTTATCTGTAAATTGGATTTATACACCTCATTATATTTGTCAAAAACCGAAACTGAGTTTTGTTGCTGGGATAATGGAGCCCACCCAGAGAGAATTAAGAATAGAGTCTCATGCTCATTATTTAAAGTGGCACTTCGTCATGTCACAAATTACTAATAATACTTAATAATTGACAACTTCTCGGTTTAAGGAACTGAATGAAAACACTTTGGATTCCTAGAGCGACGTTTCGGCGTTATATTTCGCCTTCCTCAGGCTACAATGATAAAAGAAATCAAAACACTAATACATGGATGACTATGTGGCTAGAACAAACTTAAATCGATATTTACACAAACAGATTACAGGAACAATTACAATTTTTCTTTCAAAATTTAGGTTGTTTAATCAACTTTACAAAAATTCAATGTTTGGAGACTGACTAGATTGTATTGAAATCAAAAACACCATTGCCCATAATCTCTTACCTAAGAAATCCTTTATTCTTCAAGGAAGAACCAGTCAATGGAAAAGTCATAAAAATAAAACTTAATAGCAATAAATGCTTGGAGGGCTCGGTAAATACTTGAGATTTTCTTGGTAATCTATTCATAGTAAACAAACAATCAACTGAACAGAGAGACCGGCGGGCGAGTTATCACATAGAACATATGAAACTCCCACCACAAAAAACACAAACAGGAAACACTATACAGGGTATATTCATCGACTATCTAACGAGGTTTATATATATGTTATTAAGGGTGGAAGTATCGGATTGAATATTGACGTTGTCTGTTGTTTTCTTGATGAAGATCATCTCTTTGAAAACTCTCTTGTCTAAATTATTTTCCCTAGATAGAATCTCAGGTTCCTCAAAATCGAAACTATGACCTGTATCTCTATGATGAAATGACAAACCCGTACTAAATAATATAATAATAATACTTAAAATTCTCAAAATATATATAATCCCACCTGATAAATACTGAACAGTGAATCTATATCGAAGGAAACATTTCTATAGATCTGGTTTACGTGCTTTGTTGCATCACCCGTATTCAGATACTGGTTGCATGAACACTTGAACATGAATATTATTGATAGTATAAACTGAAATATAACTTACTTCAGAATTCGGAGCAATCCCTTGCCTATATAGAAACAATGTAGGGTTAACTGAATTACCAATTTTACTTTGCGTTCAATAATGTTTTGGAAATATTTTCAGATTCATATCTCTGTATAACTTGTTATTATCACATCATTGAATATATTTACATTCCAGGTAAAAATTGATTTGATATAGTGGATATGAAATAAGATTTCCTGCAAAGATGACGAACCTTTTTTATTTATGAATAATACAACAATTTTGAATGCCACAAGAATCACCTGGAAATACATTAAAACTGATTTCATGAGGCTGAATGTTGAAAATTAGAAAAATGTATTGTCTTGCTATTTAAAAAGAACTATGAAGTTGTATGTTCAACACTACCCCATTCTATGTTCATGTATTTTTCCGTGATACTCCGTTCTTCACTAGTCGTCGAAGGTATGTAGTCTTACTTAGTAGAGTGTGTATTAAATGCAATTAGTCTAGTGCTACACGTGTGTTTTTGTTTCACCTTTTCACCAAGTTTTAATAGGTTATGTGCTCACGTACGTGATTCAGCTAACATTTTAATTTTTCGTGAAACAAGTGATCAATAGTTTGTAACGATGTAGTTTTGTTTACGTGGCGTAAACCTGTTGACCTCAATCGAATCCAGTGAAATCACGCTGAACAGTGTGGGGACCCACCGGTCACTCCCACCTCGATCTGTAGTGCACATGACGCATGTTGGTGGGGTGGCCGAGAATGGTACTTATAGACGAGGCAAGCACCGGGAACGGCAGTTCCTCGGCCAGCGAGATGCGAAACAGAAGAGCTTCCACCGTTTAGTTCCAGCCAGTGTTAGTAGTGAGTTCAGTGGTAGGCAGATATAACAAGGTAGGAAAGGGGTATAGTAAGAGGACTGGAGAGCCACTTGTGGAGGACGAGATTCCAGGAGGTTCGATCGTTGAGACCGAACGACGGCTGCAGGAGGGCGTTCAGGGTATCACGTCCTTCACGAGTCCATTAGCCGGTATTGCGGATCCGACATCTGGGTGCCGAGATGAGCAAGCTCAATCGACCCTAGGTGGTGGGCCGTTTTACCTCGGCGGACTCCTGCTGTCCATCTCGCAGAGCTGTCGTTGATGTACGAGATGAGCAAGCTCAATCGTGCTGAGACCGAAGTTTTCCGTGACGTGGGCTGCTGCGCGGTGAGGGTCGTGTTGTGCACCCCCCCTGTTGTCGTTTGTCGACCCGACCCCTTAGAGGCACGGGTTCGTCACGGGTGTCGACTGGGTCCTGTAGCCAGTATTGCGAACCCAACATCTGGGTGCCGAGATTAGCAAGCACAATCGTCCCAAGGTGGTGGGCCGTTTTACCTCGGCGGACTCCTGCTGTCCATCTCGCGGAGCTGACGTTGATGTACGAGATGAGCAAGCTCAATCGTGCTTAGACCGAAGTTTTCCGTGACGTGGGCTGTTGCGCGGCAGGCACTGGGTTGGCCCGATCTTTGAGGGTGCGGGATTCGTCACGGGTGTCGACTGGGTCCTGTAGCCAGTATTGCGAACCCAACATCTGGGTGCAGAGATGAGCAAGCTCAATCGTCCCTAGGTGGTGGGCCGTTTTACCTCGGCGGACTCCTGCTGTCCATCTCTCGGAGCTGATGTTGATGTGCGAGATGAGCAAGCTCAATCGTGCTTAGACCGAAGTTTTCCGTAGTGTGGGCTGCTGTGCGGCAGGCACTTGGTTCGACCTCAGCACTGTCGTCGTCGCAGGTTTACTCGCGGTGGTTTGCGCATGCGCAAACCATACCGCCGGTCACTCCGATTTGGGCTGGGCCTTGGCAGTTATCTTCGAGGGGTTCTGTTGCGCGCGGACACTAGTTGCGCTGTGCGGAACCGTGCACCAGAGACCCCCCTCTGCTTGGATGGTCCATGTTGGCCTGAGTGAGGCTTTGGTTTTCACCCCCCCCCTCTCGCCTTAACCCCGAGATATTCTCATTTTTTATCACACGGCTTTAATCATTTTCATGCCTGAGTCATTTTCATCCTTATCTCACGGCCGTGTTTGACTTTCATGCATGAGCAATTTTCTGTTGAGCGACTGCCTTATCTATTCTCTGCCTGATTCATTGGTATACCTAACCCATTTCTATGCGTGAGTCATTTTGCTTGCCTAATTCTTTCTGATGCCTAATACATCGAGTAACTCGCCACTGTAATCGCTTTATGTGCACTTTAACCCCTTCACGGAATGTTACTGGACTTTTGGTGATTGACAAGTAGATTTGGGACTTGGGTTTTTAGAGGTTAAGGACTAAAAGGATTTTGTGATTTGAATTAAGGACTGTTGTACCTGATATAAAATATTGATTTGTTTTAAGGACTGTGAGACCTATTATTTTGGAATGTTTGTTTATTTGGTATGAATAGAGATAATTTTTTTAGTTAATCGATTGGTTTATTGGTGACATCTCCACCTCCAACATCTACCCACTTCATTCTCCACTGGTGTCTGCCTAGGCTCGAGCTTCTGGATATTCCGGAGGAGCTCGATAGGTGGGGGTGACGCCCTCAGAAGCAAATACTCTGGCGCCCGAGTTTACTAATAAAGGAACTGCACAAAAGGGCGTTACAAGTTAACATAGATGTGTATCAAGACGTTAAGATACAAAAACCTAAATGGCCGTGAATTACTTTGCCTCAGTGCCGAAATTAATTGGTCGCGAGAATTACCAAGAATGGGCGTTTGCCATAGAAAATGTGCCAGTACTTGAAGGAGTAAACAATTGCATAGATGGCAGAGAATCTGACACAATATTGTTGTCAAGAGCGAAGGCTAAATTAACACTGACGCTGAAACCTTCTTTATAGAACCACGTTAGGGAAGCAAAAAATCCCCAAGGGGTTTGGACGATACTGAAAAACCTTTTCAATGATTGTGGATTCAGCAGGAAGATAGGTCTGTTAAGAACCCTGGTTTCCGCCAGGTTAGAGAACCACGATTCAACGGAAAGTTATATTCATCAAATTGTTAAAACATCCGAGAAATTGAGAAGAACAGGCTTCAAAATAGACGAAGAATGGATAGGATCTTTGTTACTTGCCGGACTACCTGAGAAATTTTCACCTATCATCATGGCGGTCGAGCACTCTGGTTTACAGATCACTACGGATTCTATAAAATTCAAGTTGCTAGACATGCAACAAAGGGGTAGCCGCAGCGGTGCTTTCGCAGTAAATTTCAAGAACCGACAGAAGTCTAACTATCGGAAGCGAGATGGCGGCACTTCTGCTGCGTCAAACAACAAATTCGATAAGTCGATAGCTGAACCGGGTAAGCGCAATGAAAACGATAAAAGAAATAACATAGTCTGCTATAAAAGGCATGAATATTGGCAAAGATGAAGGACATTAGAGCCACCGAGCGTTTCAGGGGCATATCTCTATCATATGACAGAGCTCCTATGCAGGTGGAATATTATAAGAGGTTGAAAACTACACTAAGTGAAAGACTCGAAAATGGCGAAATAAATTTGGTTATTAAATATAGAAATGGAAACCCTAGGATCGTGAATTTAAACCGCTAGCCGCACCCATTGACTATAAAAGTACCTTCGAAGCATATTATCAGAATGTCCGCGGTCTTAACACCAAGGTAACCGCAGTCTTCAATAATACATCAGTTTACGAATATAACATCATATGTTTAACTGAAATTTGGCTTTCTGATAACGTATGCAGTTCGGAGCTATTCCCTAGTGACTATCTAGTGTTTAGATGTGATCGTGATCATGCTCGTTCCGGCTTATCTGTAGGTGGAGGGAGGTGCACTTGTTGCCCTTAAGGGTGGCTTAAAGGCTTCGCGTGTTGACGTCAATTACATATGTGATTAATTTCCAACTATTGATATTGTTGTATGTAAAATAGGTGATTTTAGACTTAAGTTATTAGTATTTAGTATTTATGTACCCCCTGCCACCAGCTTGGAGGCTTCTGAAGGTTTTATTGACGCTGTTGAGGCTTTCGCTAGTTCTTTCTCACAGTATAGAAGATTAATATGCGGAGACTTCAACGTACCAGCCTATGGTTCAGGGGGGGGTGATGACAAGTGTGGAGTTTTGGGAAATATGAGTAGTTTATTGGGGATTCAGCAGCGTAATAGTATACCTAATGCGAACAAAAGATTTTTGGATTTGATATTCGCAAATTTTTCGTGTGATGTTGCTCAGGATTCACATCCTCTAGTAAAAGGGGATGTTCATCATCCTGCTCTGGCTTGCTCATTCCAGTTGATTACTGCGAATTCTGGTCCGAATTTAATTTGTGAACATGAGAAAAATCTTATAATTTTAGAAGGGCAAATTTTCCCCTTTTGTATAATTCAATTGATTCTATTGATTGGTCTGTAATTGACCAAATGGATGATTCTGATTTAGCATGTGAGGTGATGTATGCTAGGCTCGATAATATCTTTGATACTTGTGTGCCAATTTATAAAACTGGGGGTCGCCGTTATCCACCATGGATCACACATGATATTACTACCTCAGACACTGGTTTCATTTCTGAGCATTGTGATAGACTGTATTCCAATGGTAGCTCAATATCGTTTCCGACTCTCACTGAGGATGACATAATTAAGGCTTCGAGGAAGCTTAAGACCAAGTTAACATCTGGTGTAGACAATGTACCTAGTTTTCTCGTTAAGGACTGCATTTGTTCTCTAGCTGAACCTTTATCCGTAATTTTCAATAAAATTTTGAGGAGAATGCATATTCCAAAAGTATGGAAGATGACAAAAATTTGTCCTGTGTTGTCCGGAGCTCCGTCCCTTATAACTAACTATAAGCCTATAGCAATCTTATGTAACTTCGCTAAAATCTTCGAGGTAATTTTATATGACTCAATTTATCCCTCAGTTCGTGCGCTAATTTCACCACATCAGCATGGTTTTATGAATAATCGTTCAGTGGTGACCAATTTGGCAGGCATTACTCAGTGTCTGTGAGAGTCACTGGATAATCGTGGTCAGATGGATGTTATATACACAGATATTCAGAAGGCCTTCGACCAGATTGATCACCAGATATTGATCTCAAAGCTTGCATATGTAGCAGTATTTCTCCCCAGATTTAAGAATATAAACAAGGCGACAGTGGCAACAGGGTAAGTTCGGCAGGTACTAAAAAGCCGAACCTCCCGAACACGGGCAGTCCCCCGAGAAAGCTCAAGCGGCACGTCACGTCGTCCCTTTCTAAATTTGTACGAATCTTTTCGATGTTAATAAACAATTAAATCAGAAAAGTGTTTCAATGTAAAAGTCCCTAACAATTGGTGACCCTTGACTAAAATAACGTTACGAATAGTGAAATACGGACACGTGAGTGAGTGAATAATGAACAGTAATTATCAACATGAATGAAAACAACGCTCAAAAGACCGCCATGACTCAACCACTCGAAGAAGCAGGAGTCAGCATACGAATTCCACCATTTTGGGTTGAAAAGCCCGAAATGTGGTTCACACAAATAGAGGCACAGTTTGTTACTTCTAGGATTACCCGAGAGGTAACCAAGTTCAATTACTTGGTGGGACAAATCGAACCGGAATATTTGGAAAACATATGGGACATTATTAAAGGTAACTCTCCTGATAAATTTTCTCTAGCCAAAGCTCGCCTCATCGACATTTATAATGTCAACGACGATAAGCAGTTAAAAGTTTTGTTGACGGGTATCGAACTAGGAGATACGAAACCTAGTCAATTAATGAGGAAAATGCAGGCACTCGCAGGCTCTGAAATTACCGACAAAGCTCTGAAGACGCTGTGGTTAGACAAACTGCCGGACACAATAAAGAACATCATAATAGTCAGTGATGAATCTTTGGATAAATTAGCTGTAATGGCAGATAAAATATTAGAAATAAATCCTCGGAAAGAAATATTTTCAGTCAGTAGTTTAAATCAGAACAGTTTTCCTATAGACGATTTAAATGCAAGATTCGCGAGTTTAGAAGCGATTCAATCGAGGAGACGAGATTCCCGATCTCGAGGTAGTAGCAGGAGCAGATCTCCTAGCACAGATCGTAGAAATCGTAGAAGATATAATCCTAATCGAAGATTCTGTTATGGACATTTTCGTTACGGAAAAAGATGCTTGTCAGAAAAGTGCACACCACCTTGTGCATGGAAGACGTCGGAAAACTCCAATCGGAAGTAGAGCAAGCGGAAAGCACTGCTGCCACACAAGAAAACCGCCAATTCCGCTTATTTGTTAGGGATAAAAAAACAGGTTGGCAATTTCTGATAGATAGTGGCGCTGATGTATCCATTTTTCCAGCAAATAAAAATAAATTACCTTAAATTTAGGGCTGAGAAGACAATTCCAATGGCCTTTCATAATAGCTCAAACTAGTAAAGCTATCATAGGAGCTGATTTCTTGAATTGTTTCAATTTGTTGATTGACATACGAGGTAGAAAATTAATAGATGGACACACGAAATTGGACTTCACCGGAAATATTGCCGTTGTGAACTGCCAAAACATAATTCAGACCGTGAGTAATACCGGCGAATTCGCTGACATTCTTGCTGCGTTTTCCGATATTACATCCCCAAGTCCAGTGCCAATTGAAATAATGCATGATGTGAAACACGAAATACATACTAAAGGTATGTATATAGTATATAGTAAAGCGAGACCATTGGATCCTCAAAGAATGCGACAAGCAAAAGAAGAATTTCAATTTATGCTAGATCATAATATAATAAGACCTTCAAAGTCAAACTGGTCTAGCCCACTACATATAGTACCAAAAAAAGATGGATCTATCAGACCATGTGGAGATTATAGAAGATTAAACGCACAGACGTTACCTGACAGATATCCTATTCCAAGAATAGAAGATTTTCACCACATACTATCCAACTCAAAAATATTCGCTAAAATAGATTTATTCAAAGCATATTTCCAAATACCAATTGCAGAAGAAGACAAATGTAAAACAGCCATTATAACACCTTTTGGTCTTTTTGAGTTTAATTGCATGAGTTTTGGTTTACGCAACGCAGGTGCAACATTTCAAAGATTTATACATCAGGTTTTTTATGGATTAGATTTTGTTTTTGCTTATATAGACGATATTCTGATCTCTTCCTCGTCAGAAGAAGAACATCGTGAACACTTGAAGCTTGTTTTCGAACGATTGAGACAATATGGACTTCGGATAAATTTGTCCAAATCAGTTATAGCAGCATCAGAAGTAAATTTCTTGGGTTACAGAATGACTGCAAGTGGATCAACACCACTACAAGAGAAAGTGGAAGCAATCAAAGAGTACAAAAAACCACGGACGGTGCGTGAATTACGAACCTTCTTAGGAATAATTAATTTCTATCGCAGATACATAAAAAATGCAGCTGAAATGCAAGCCATTCTACATGATTATATAAAAGGTTCCAAGAAAAATGATCATCGTTTAATTGATTGGACACCTGAAGCTGAAACCCAATTCAATAATTGTAAAAAGAGTTTAGTAGATGCCACAGCATTAACATTTCCACATCCTGATGCCCAAATAGCATTATTTACAGATTCATCAGACAAATCAATAGGGGCAGTATTACAGCAATTCGAGCCATCAGGTTGGAGGCCTATTGCATTTTTTTCAAGAAAGCTTAATTCACCTCAAAAAAACTACAGTACTTACGATAAAAAACTTTTAGCAATCTACCTAGCTGTGAAACAATTTAAACATTATTTGGAACCGAGACAATTCACAATATTTACAGATCACAAACCAATTACTTTTGCATTCAAACAAAAAAACGAGAAAGCTTCGCCACGCCAACTTCGCCAGTTACAATATATTTCCCAATTTTCTACAGATATAAGGCACATAAAAGGAAAAGACAACATTATTGCTGACGCTTTATCTAGGATAGACGAAATCAACGTGATTGATTATGCAGAAATTGAAAAGCAACAGCAAAATGATCCAGAACTGGAAGAATTACGTGCAAACCCACGATTACAGTTCAGAAAATATCAAATAGACTCTGGAAAAAATATTTGGTGTGATATATCAACAGAAAATATTCGACCATATATCCCCAAACCGTTACGATTACAAACATTCAAGCATTTTCATAATTTTGCACATCCTGGAATAAAAAGTAGCGTTAAACAAATTTCCTCTAAAATAATTTGGTCAGGAATGAAGAAGGATATCCGAAAATGGGCACAAACCTGTATTGACTGTCAAAAAAACAAAGTCACAAGACATACAAAGTCAGAACTAAGCAAGTTTCAGAAAGTCGATGACCGCAGAGGTAGTCGCGAATTCGTTTTATAAAAACTGGATTGCCAGATTTGGGACACCGGCGACAATCGTTACCGACCAAGGCAGACAGTTCGAAAGCCAACTTTTCAGAAATCTGGCGGCACTCTGTGGAACATCACTGAAACATACAACGCCATATCATCCCCAAGCAAATGGTAAAATCGAAAGACTGCATAGAACTTTGAAAGCAGCGATTAGAGCCCATAACAATCCAAGTTGGACTGAATCCTTGCCAACAGTTTTGTTGGGACTTAGAACAGCTGTAAGAGAAGATGCTGACCATTCAATTGCAGAAATGCTATATGGACGAACAATACGTCTCCCAGGTGAATTTTTCAATCCACCAACCGTACCCATTAATACAGAGGATTTTGCAGCAGAATTGCGCCATCATATGGCACAACTTAAACCCGTTGCCACAAAAGAAAATACCTCTAGGATAGTTTATGTGCATAAAGACCTAAGTACCTGCACTCACATATTTTTGCGGACCGACCGAGTCAAGAAATCTTTGGAGCCACCAATGAAGGACCATTCAAAGTTCTCCAACGATTCGAAAAGTATTTCACAATCAATATTAGAGGAAAACAAGTCAATATATCTATCGATAGACTCAAACCCGCCTATATTCTTAGTAACGAGACACCAGCAACTAGCACCACTACAGACGATACCGTTAGTGCTAATAATCCGACAACTCACGATAAAGAAATAAGGACAAGAGTGGGTAGGAAAGTGCGGTTTCCCAGCAAATATCTTTCGTGATAGTTCGGTAAATCTAAGGACAAGTGCGGTTTTTTCCATCTGATAGTGCGGTAAAACCAAAACAAGTGCGATTTCCTAGACGCAGTGCGGTAAAAAAGTGAGTGTCTCGCTAGTAAAGAAAAAACAATATAGACGATCATGACCAACATGAACTGTTTCAAACCCGTACAACAAGTACCTAATATGTACCAATTGTTTATATGTATTGTACTAACTATTGAATGCACAACAAAACATGTTAAATCATCAAGAACTTGTGTATTTAACTAATCTTATGTTCAGATTTTTTTTCTAGAAATAATAATTTTTATCATTAGTTGCATAATAATAATTCGTATCGTAGCGTATGAAATTGTAAATTTTTTTGAGTTAGCCGCTACTGAGGAGAGAGTAGTGTAGCAGTATTTCTCCCCAGATTCAAGAATATAAACAAGGCGACAGTGGCAACAGGGTAAGTTCGGCAGGTACTAAAAAGCCGAACCGCCCGAACACGGGCAGTCCCCCGAGAAAGCTCAAGCGGCACGTCACGTCGTCCCTTTCTAAATTTGTACGAATCTTTTCGATGTTAATAAACAATTAAATGAGAAAAGTGTTTCAGTGTGTAACGAAGTAGTTTTGTTTGCGTGGCAGAAACCCGTTGACCTTGATCGACTTCAGCGAAATCACGCCGAGCGGTGGGGACACCGACCGATCATTCCCACCTCCATCAGCAGTGCGCACGACGTGTGTTGTTGGAGGGGACCGAGAATGGTATTTATAGGCGAGTCGAGCACTGGAACGGCAGTTCCTCGTACGGCGCGGAACTCAAAATAAGAGGAAAGCCTCTACCGTTTAGTGGGGACGGTCCAGCCAGTGTTGTTAGTGCTGGTAGTGAGTTCAGTGGTAGGCAGACATACCAAGGTAGGAAAGGGGTATAGAGAGGGGACCGGAGGACCACGTTTCCGCCGTCTGGGTGCCGAGATGAGGAAACTCAATCGTCCCTAGATTGTGGGCCGTTTTTTCTTGGCGGACTCCTGCTGTCCATCTCTCGGGGCTGACGTTGATGTACGAGATGAGGAAACTCAATCGTGCTTAAACCGAAGCTTTCCGTGACGTGGGCTGCTGCGCGGTGAGGGTCGTGGTGTGCTCCCCCCCCCCTGTTGTCGTTTGTCGAGCCGACCCCTGGAAGGCACGGGTTGGTCACGGGTGTCAGCTGGGTCCTTTAGCCGGTATTGCGGATCCGGGATCTGGGTGCCGAGATGAGGAAACTCAATCGTCCCTAGATTGTGGGCTGTTTTACCTCGGCGGACTCCTGCTGTCCATCTCTCGAAGCTGACGTTGATGTACGAGATGAGGAAACTCAATCGTGCTTAGACCGAAGCTTTCCGTGACGTGGGCTGTTGCGCGGCAGGCACTGGGTTGGCCCGATCTTTGGGGGTGCGGGATTCGTCACAGGTGTCGGCTGGGTCCTTTAGCCGGTATTGCGTATCCAACATCTGGGTGCCGAGATGAGGAAACTGAATCGTCCCTAGGTTGTGGGCCGTTTTACCTTGGCGGACTCCTGCTGTCCATCTCCCGGGACTGACGTTGATGTGCGAGATGGGCAAAGTTCAATCGTGCTGAGACCGAAGTTTTCCGTGGCGTGGACTGCTGTGCGGCAGGCACTTGGTTCGACCTCGGTCCTGTCGTCATCGCGGGTGGACGCGCGGTGGTTTGCGCATGCGCACACCATACCGCCGGTCACTCCGATTTGGGCTGGGCCTTGGCAGTTCTCTTCGAGGGGTTCTGTTGCGCACGGACACTAGTTGCGCCGTGCGGAATCGTGCCCCAGGGACCCCCCCGCTTGGATGGCCCATGTTGGCCTGAGTGAGGCTTTGGTTTCCGCCCCCCCCTCTCGCTTTAACCCTGTGATATTATTATTTCATTCACACGGCCTTAGTCACTTTCATGCATGAGCAATTTTCTGATGAGCGAATGCCTTATCTATTCTCTGCCTGATTCATTGGTATGCCTAACCCATTTTTATGCCTACGTCATTTTGTTTGCCTAATTCTTTCTGATGCCTAATACATCGAGTATCTCGCCACTGTAATCGCTTTATGTGCACTCTAAGCCCTTCACGGAATGTTACTGGACTTTTGGTGATTGACAAGTAGATTTGGGACTTGGGTTTTTAGAGGTTAAGGACTACGAGGATTTTGTGATTTAGATTAAGGACTGTTGTACCGAATATGAACTGTTGATTTGTTTTAAGGACTGTGAGACGTA
This sequence comes from Micraspis discolor, assembly GCA_030674115.1. Taxonomy (NCBI): domain Eukaryota; kingdom Metazoa; phylum Arthropoda; class Insecta; order Coleoptera; family Coccinellidae; genus Micraspis; species Micraspis discolor. The sequence continues at coordinate 97,263 of JARTUT010000497.1, read as the reverse complement.
TTATTTTGGAAAGTTTGTTTATTTAGTACGAATAGAGAGTATATTTTTAGTTAACCGAGTGTTTTATTGGTGACACCTCCACCTCCAACAGCTACCCACTCCATTCTCCACTGGAGTCTACCTAGGCTCGAGCTTCTGGACATTCCGGAGGAGCTCGATAGGTGAGGGTGACGCCCTCAGAAGCAAATAGTCTGGCGCCCGAGATTACTGATAAAGGAACTGCACGTAAGGGCGTTACAATTCTGGCGCCCGAGCAGGGACAGCAGGTTGTTGGAGGTTGGTGTTGGAATATAATAGAGATTTTTCTTCATTTTGGACTTTGGTTGTTGGAGTTTGAGGTTGTTGGAGTTTGGACGTTGTTGGATATCTTGAGGAAGTAAGGATGGATGTGGATATGCTTCGGAGTGACGAACTCGTATGGGAGTTGCGTGCCCGGAGGTTGGAAGTTGGATCCACTGCGGATGAGGATAGGCTGTTGCTGCGAAGAGCGCTGTCGAGAAGGATTGACATTCCCGAGGATGTGGAGCTGGATACTTCAGTAGAGCTGGCGATCTGTGGTACGAAACTGAGCGAATTGTTGGAAGATGTTCCGGAGGTTGGCACTGAAAATGCACGAAATGTATATAGGAGGATGTTCAGCCGTCTGGAACATGTTGAGCATAGATTGAGGTTGGTGAAGCCAGGCACCATGGAGGAAGGACTGACGAGAGATAGAATGATGGAAGTTTTGGAGGACGCTCGAATAGCGTTAGAGGATGCCCGTAGCATCGCTGGATTGGCCACGGAGGCGACTGAGACGCCGTCTTTAATTGATGCACCGATACCTGGAGATAATATGCCGGTTTTAGTACCGATGACCGATAGGACTTACCGAGCTAGAGAAGTTAGAGACCAGGGGCTGTCATTTGACACCGATGGCAGAGACGAGGAATTTCGAACGATTGGGACAAACACGCGACCTTGTGGGACACGAACGACGACTGGTTCCATCAATCGCCGGGTTTTTGATTCACTACGGAGCCGGGTGCGCAGAGAGACTGTGCCAACAACGACAGAAATACCAAGACGTGGATTCACTGAATCAACGAGGAGAGCATCAGTACCGAATGCAAACATCGTAGGAGAGACAATAGAGTCAGTAGAGTCTGTGGTTACCCCACTACCGGTGCAGACAAGGACACAAGAGAGAGAGACACCAATTCCCCCACCACGGGAGGACGAGAGGAGTATGTACCACATCTACCCCACTCGTGCCCCCACAGTCCCATTGTACATGTGGAACGTACATTATGACGGTTCGGGAAGTATCACAGCGTTTCTGGACGAGATCGAACAACTAGCCGAGTCGAGAAACCTAACACACGGAGATTTATTTAAGTCAATTTATGAGATATTGAGGGGTGATGCACGAGATTGGTATGTACCACGAAAAGCAAACTTAGAGAGCTGGGAAGATTTTAAGACCAAAATCAAAGATGCCTTCTTGCCACCAAATTACGAAGAGTTGCTTCTCGAAGATATTAAAAAGAGAACGCAAGGCAAAGATGAAAAAATTGTACTGTACGTGACTCGAATGCAAAACCTATTTCGAAAGCTGGGACATAACTGCGTAACTGAGACCGAGCAAGTCACAATTATCAGACGAGGCTTGTTGCCACATCTTCAGAGAGCACTCGTATTCCAGCAAACCGATACAAAGGAGGAACTACTGAATAAAGGCAAGGTGTTTGAGTTGGTACATTGGCAAGCACAACAGTATAAACCACCTCCAGTACAGAATGCCATAGTAACACCAGAGCCTCATCTCGTGTACCAAAGCCCGCAAACCAGACCGAATGTGTCAGACACGAATAGATCTGAGGTACCGACTAAGAACGTCGATGGAGTTACCATACGGGAATAGTGACACGGTCGTTAGATCTAACGTTGTCGCCCAGGAACCACGGCCTAGTTCCAACCGAAGAACTGTTAGATTCAATGAGGACACGATGGTATGTTTTAGATGTGGAGAGACAGGACATATGCGAATAAACTGCCGAAACCCCCCCAAGATTTCCTGTCCACGGTGTGGAAGAGATGGCGTTTCTGCAAGAGAATGTGGTTGTTCGGAAAACTAAGTGAGGATTGCGCGAAGACGAGGCATCCGCAATCCTCTGAAAGACTAGCCTCGAAGCTAAATACCATTCAGAGACATCCGCCAGATAACCGACCTATAATTTATGTCAGTGTGGAAGGGAGAAACTTTCGAGCGTTACTGGACACTGGTGCTACGAAGTCATTCTTGGGAAGAACTGTGGCTGATTACTGCGATCGAATGAACATACCATCTTTCACACACCAGGCTACGGCGAAGATAGCTGATGGACAGTCAGTATCAATCCCAAGATACTATAGACTTCCATTGCAGTTGCACGACGACTGTATCACGGTGGATATGCTGTATATGGAGAGTTTACCGATAGACATAGTGGTTGGGATGGACGTGCTGAGTGACTACGATTTTAGCATTGAACTAAGAACTGTGTCCTGCTACTACAAAGGTAGATTACTGAGATCTGTCGGAGAGGAATCACTGTCCTGTTCGGAAGCCGATTACGACCATGAAAAACTGGAACTCCCTGAGGAAGAAAGACGAGAGCTCAACCGCTTTCTGGACCGGGAACTTAAACAATTTGACGATATCCAAGGAACGACGAGACTGGTCGAACATAAGATTCAGCTCAAACCGGGGACTGAACCCATTAAACAAAGATACCAACCACGTAATCCTGCGACACAAGAGATTATCAATGAAGAGGTCGACCGAATGCTAGAGGAGGGAGTAATAGAGCCATCTAACAGTCCATGGAGCTCGCCTGTGGTGATAGTTAGGAAAAAGGATGGACGAGCTAGATTTTGCGTGGATTACCGAAAATTAAACGAAGCCTCTATAAAAGATGCATACCCACTGCCGTACATCTCGCATATCCTCGACAAACTACGGCGAGCAAAGTATATCAGCAGCCTAGATTTACGGCAAGGATATTGGCAGGTACCCCTGACCAAAGAAAGTAAGCCCCTAACAGCTTTTACGGTACCTGGGCGAGGTCTTTTTCAATTCCGAGTAATGGCATTTGGTCTACATTCTGCGCCAGCAACATTTCAGAGATTACTGGATCGGATCATTGGACCAGAGATGGAACCCTTTGTTTTCGCATACCTGGATGACATAATAGTTTTGGGTGACTCGCTAGAACATCATCTGCAGATCCTGAGCGAGGTTTTTCAAAGGCTTAAAGCAGCTAACTTACAGCTGAATCCGGAAAAGTGTCGGTTTGGGTGCAGAAGCCTGAGATATTTGGGTCATGTCGTGTCCTCGGACGGAATCAAGACCGATCCTGACAAGGTGGCGGCGATACAAGCAATACCAGTACCTCGAAGCGTCCGCGAAATTAGAAGATTTCTCGGAGTGGCATCTTGGTACCGTCGCTTCATACCGGAGTTTTCCCAGATTGTGGCACCGTTAACTCGCCTACTACGCAAGAAGCAGAAATGGCGCTTTGAGACAGAGGAACTGAAATCTTTCGAACTACTGAAGAAGAAACTCACGGAGGCCCCAGTTTTAGCGTGTCCTGATTTTGAGCAGCCGTTCGTGCTGCAGACTGATGCTTCGGATCAAGGATTGGGCATAGCGCTGACCCAGAGTGTCGATGAGGTCGAAAGAGTTATAGCCTATGCTAGTAGAACGTTGTCACCGGCTGAACGAAATTACTCGACAACAGAGAAAGAGTATCTGGCTATCGTATGGGGCGTTGAGAAGATGCGACCCTACCTTGAGGGATACCACTTTACAGTATTGACAGACCATCAGTCGCTCCGATGGCTGAATTCAGTAAAGAGCCCTGCAAGACGTATTGCCAGATGGATAGTCTACTTACAACAATTTGATTTCGACATAAAATACCGAAAAGGATCCCTCAATAGAGTGGCTGATGCCCTGTCAAGAAGTCCATTACCTGGCCCAACCGAGGGAGAGATTTGCTTGTCTGAGGAGACCAAATGCAAATGGTATACAAGGAAGTTGGCCGAAGTCGAAAATAATCCCGAGGCGTTGCCCGACTATTGCGTGAGCGATGGCAAATCATATCGACATTTCTTCGAGTCGAACGACTTGACTGAACCCGATATGTCCCGACCCTGGAAGCTGTGTGTGCCCGCCAACCAAAGAGAGGCTCTTATGCGGGAAAATCATGATGCTCCAACCGCCGGACATATGGGAATAGCGAAAACTAGTTGCAGGATGGCTAAACTATATTACTGGCCAGGAATGTTTAGGGACATTGCTAAGTTCGTGAGATCGTGTCAGTCCTGTCAAAGATATAAAGTTTCGCAGCAACAGACTCCTGGAAAGATGCAGCCAAGTATAGGAAAAAACCCCTGGGATAAAGTCTGCGTTGACCTGATTGGTCCATCACCGCGTTCTACCAGAGGGAATACTTTTGTATTTGTGGCTCAGGATAAATTCACCAAGTGGGTGGAATTTCGTGCTCTACGCAAGGCGACAGCACCAGCAGTAACAAGGGCTCTCTTCGAGCAGGTGATTGCAAAGTTTGGTTGTCCTCGCACGGTGATATGCGACAACGGCAAACAGTTTGTTAGTCGAGAATTCCGGAGCTTATTGAGGCAATTGGGAGTTCGAGTACGGTTCACACCGGTGTACAGCCCTCAAGCGAATGCGGTCGAACGGGCGAATCGTACGTTGAAGACGATGATAGCGCAATTTTGTGAAGGCGATCATCGTAAATGGGACGAGAGACTGCCCGAGCTGGCTATGGCGACGAATTCGGCGAGACATGAGTCGACGGGATTTACTCCGTCGTTCCTCAACTTCGGCCGTGAAATGAACATACCAAGAGTGGTTGTTGATGGCGATGGTCCTAGAGAGGAGCCAGAAGACTCCGAAGCAGAGGAAGAAGATGCTCAGGACACCAGTCGTGAGGAGGTCCGAAGTCACGCGAGTCGGGTAAAACGGCTACGCGAAGTGTTTGAATTGGTACGAGTGCAGTTGGGTCGGGCATTCACCCAGCAAAGCCACTATTATGATCTCCGGCGACGGGAATGGAGATGTAGAGTGGGAGATGAAGTCTGGCGCCGGGAACGACCACTGTCCTCAGCGGCGAACCAGTTTTCGGGCAAACTGGCGCCGAAATTTTCTGGACCATATATTGTGACCAAAGTAGTTTCACCGGTGGTCTACGACTTGCTAGACGGATCGGGCAAGAGGTTAAGGCATATTCATATAAAAGACCTGAAGCCCGCTAACGCTTCCTATGTTTCAGACGCGTCGCCCTCCAAAATGAACGCATAGTGCGCGTCCTTTTCCCACATGACAGTAGTGCGCGTCACCGCCCTCCCAAATGAACGCATAGTGCGCGTCTTTTCCCCCGCATGACAGTAGTGCGCGTCACCGTCCTCCCAAATGAACGCATAGTGCGCGTCTTTTTCGACATGACAGTAGTGCGCGTCACCGCCCTCCCAAAGGAACGCAGCGTGCGCGTCACAAACGTCGACAAACAGTAGAGAAAATTGCTGATTTAGGCTAAGATTTCCTCTTGTATGTTATCGCTAATTTAGGCTAAGATTTTTTCTCATATTGTTGATTTAGGCTAAGATTTTCTCTTATGTTGTTGATTGAGGATAAGATTTTCTCTTATGTTGTAGATTTAGGCTAAGATTTTTCTCTTATATTGTTGATTTAGGATAGGATTTTCTCTTATATTGTTGCTTTAGGATAAGATTTTCTCTTATTAGTTGATTTGGACTAAGATTTTCTCTTGGGTTTTATTAGGCTAAGGTCCTTTCTTCATCCTTTTTGTGGTCAGGAAGGGAAGAGAAAAAAAAAATTCTTTTTTTTTTATGGAAGTAAGGGGAGAGTGTAACGAAGTAGTTTTGTTTGCGTGGCAGAAACCCGTTGACCTTGATCGACTCCAGCGAAATTACGCCGAGCGGTTAGGACACCGACCGATCATTCCCATCTCCATCAGCAGTGCGCACGACGTGTGTTGTTGGAGGGGACCGAGAATGGTATTTATAGGCGAGTCGAGCACTGGAACGGCAGTTCCTCGTACGGCGCGGAACTCAAAATAAGAGTAAAGCCTCTACCGTTTAGTGGGGACGGTCCAGCCAGTGTTGTTAGTGCTGGTAGTGAGTTCAGTGGTAGGCAGACATACCAAGGTAGGAAAGGGGTATAGAGAGGAGACCGGAGGACCACTTGTGGAGGACGAGATTCCAGGAGGTGAGTGTGAGGTTCGATCGTTGAGACCGAACGACGGCTGCAGGAGGGCGTCTGGGGCGTCACGTCCTTTACGAGTCCTTTAGCCGGTATTGCGTTTCCGCCGTCTGGGTGCCGAGATGAGGAAACTCAATCGTCCCTAGATTGTGGGCCGTTTTATCTTGGCGGACTCCTGCTGTCCATCTCTCGGGGCTGACGTTGATGTACGAGATGAGGAAACTCAATCGTGCTCAAACCGAAGCTTTCCGTGACGTGGGCTGCTGCGCGGTGAGGGTCGTGGTGTGCCCCCCCCCTGTTGTCGTTTGTCGAGCCGACCCCTAGAAGGCACGAGTTGGTCACGGGTGTCAGCTGGGTCCTTTAGCCGGTATTGCGGATCCGGGATCTGGGTGCCGAGATGAGGAAACTCAATCGTCCCTAGATTGTGGGCCGTTTTACCTCGGCGGACTCCTGCTGTCCATCTCTCGGAGCTGACGTTGATGTACGAGATGAGGAAACTCAATCGTGCTTAGACCGAAGCTTTCCGTGACGTGGGCTGTTGTGCGGCAGGCACTGGGTTGGCCTAATCTTTGGGGGCGTGGGATTCGTCACGGGTGTCGGCTGGGTCCTTTAGCCGGTATTGCGTATCCGACATCTGGGTGCCGAGATGAGGAAACTCAATCGTCCCTAGGTTGTGGGCCGTTTTACCTTGGCAGACTCCTGCTGTCCATCTCCCGGGACTGACGTTGATGTGCGAGATGGGCAAAGTTCAATCGTGCTGAGACCGAAGTTTCCGTGGCGTGGACTGCTGTGCGGCAGGCACTTGGTTCGACCTCGGTCCTGTCGTCATCGCGGGTGGACACGCGGTGGTTTGCTCATGCGCACACCATACCGCCGGTCACTCCGATTTGGGCTGGGCCTTGGCAGTTCTCTTCGAGGGGTTCTGTTGCGCACGGACACTAGTTGCGCCGTGCGGAATCGTGCCCCAGGGACCCCCCCGCTTGGATGGTCCATGTTGGCCTGAGTGAGGCTTTGGTTTCCGCCCCCTCTCGCTTCAACCCTGTGATATTATTATTTCATTCACACGGCCTTAGTCACTTTCATGCATGAGCAATTTTCTGATGAGCGAATGCCTTATCTATTCTCTGCCTGATTCATTGGTATGCCTAACTCATTTTTATGCCTACGTCATTTTGTTTGCCTAATTCTTTCTGATGCCTAATACATCGAGTAACTCGCCACTGTAATCGCTTTATGTGCACTCTAAGCCCTTCACGGAATGTTACTGGACTTTTGGTGATTGACAAGTAGATTTGGGACTTGGGTTTTTAGAGGTTAAAGACTACGAGGATTTTGTGATTTAGATTAAGGACTGTTGTACCGAATATGAACTGTTGATTTGTTTTAAGGACTGTGAGACGTATTATTTTGGAAAGTTTGTTTATTTAGTACGAATAGAGAGTATATTTTTAGTTAACCGAGTGTTTTATTGGTGACACCTCCACCTCCAACAGCTACCCACTCCATTCTCCACTGGAGTCTACCTAGGCTCGAGCTTCTGGACATTCCGGAGGAGCTCGATAGGTGAGGGTGACGCCCTCAGAAGCAAATAGTCTGGCCCCCGAGTTTACTGATAAAGGAACTGCACGTAAGGGCGTTACAAGTGTAAAAGTCCCTAACACATACATTGGATTCTCATCAGAGTTTTTACTGTTCGTTAGATCTTACTTTTCCGATCGTTATCAATATGTTCAGTATGGGGGTTGTGAGTCCTCCAATTTAGGCCCATTGCTGTTTTTGGCGCTCTTGTTCACCCCAACAGAGTGCCTATCATTTTGCACGAATGTCTGTAATTTTGGAATATCGAGCCGAAAATGGTCTCAATCGATTGGGTTCGACTCACTGATGAAGAATTCGTGGCGAAAGTTGAGTCTGTCCGGCCGTCCAGCCGGCCGGCTGTATCCTACCTAACATCCAAAAGGAATCAGCTAGAGTTCTCATATTTTCAGAATAGGTTAATTGTCCAAATATCTCGGTCAAGTTCGTTATTGGGCCAAATCCGTCGGATGGTTCAGTAGTTATGAGCATCTGAAATTTTGTTTCCACAATAACCACCAGAATATCCATCCGATCAAGTTGATACTTGGAATGTTATTGAGGGAGGCTAAAACGAAACAGCTTGCAAAATTTCTCAGGAATCATCACGCTAGAAAATTTTTAAAAAATTCCCAAAAAAAAAATTTTCAATACTCAATATCTCCTAAGATTTTATTTAGATTTAAATAAAAATCCGTATATATATTGAGGTTACCGATATCTTACTCTTGCTCAAATTTCATCGTCGTAGCTTTTCCCCTTCTGAAGATATGATCTTTTTTTTCATTTACTCAAGAGAAAAATAGAAATGTCATGAAGTCCGAGCTTTGTCATTGAAAGATTTGCCATCACAGATCGATATTCGTTTGAAAACTTGCGGACCTAGATATCAGTGTCAGTTGGCGTAATATCAATCAAAATTTTCATAGAATTCATAGAGGTAGAATTCGATGTCGATGACGTTGTCAAAATTCAGAAAACACAGACGTAATATTAATAAAAAAAAATTTTATCATAGAGAAAGAATTTGATGGCGTTGTCAAAACTCAGAAAAGCAATGACGTAAGTTTTTAGGAGAAGCATAGAACAAAATTTGGTGAAAATTATGAGTAGTTATTTTCAAATTGAGATAAAGATTTGTTTATTCAATAGGCTTTCATATTTGCATCACATTGTCTCATAGTACGGAAAAAGACTATTGTTCATCCGATCAGAGAGCTTATAGATTTGTTAAGGTTTGAATATTTACTCGCAGGTAGCTCAACAAGAGCGCCAAAGCAATCTGACCTCACGTCAGTGCTTTCTAAATTTTATTATATATTAATGACCTGTCTCTGCTTCTTCAGTGTCTCCATCTCCTCTTTGCTGATGATCTGAAAATATTTGCTGCTATTGGGGATCTACATGACTGCGTGAGGTTGCAGGCTGCTTTGGATATGATCGGTCTTCGGTATTTCAGGAACGGTTTGAGCCTGAATATCAATAATGTCGAGTTGTATTATTCACTCGTAAATTAACCCCAGTTCACTATGAATATGCTGTGGGTGATCAGATTCTGGAGAGATGTGATGAGTATAGGGATTTGGGTGTTGTTTTTGATAGTAAATTGTCCTTTTCCGGACACATAAGTCAGATAACCTCTTCTGCTTCTAAGACTCTTGGTCATTTTATCAGAACTTGGAACCATTTTGTATACCCCTATACTATGAAGATACTGTACTATTCTTTCATTCGTAGTAGATTAGAATATGTCTGCCTCTATAGTCTGGTGTTCATTATATAATAATGCTGTCGTCATCGTGGAGGCCGTCCAGAGAAGGTGTTTGAAATATATTTATTTTAAATGTTTCGGACAGTACCCTTCGAGAGGATTTGATCACTCGGTCCTCGCCGCGAGACTTGGAGTTGAGGTATTGAAGTTAAGACGTGAGCGTAGCGCATTGAAGTTCATCTACGGGATTGTTCATTTCTCTTGAGTAAGGTTAATATTCATGTACCTAGACCTGATCTGAGGCAATATAACACCTTCTATGTTGATTTTGGTAGGACAAATGTTATGTCACGGTCTCCTATCAACTTCATGTGTAACTTATATGACAGTTGTTGTGGCCGATGTGATATCTACTACGATGAACTACCAGTGATTTTGATGTGCCATTTGAAGAAGCGTGGTAGAGGTTCGTGACCTTTTTCGGTTTATTTTGTACGCTTGGGATAAGGATGTGATTGGTATGCTGCTGATTTTTTTTTTCGAGTATTGAGGGAATAAAATTTTTTTTGGTAAACTTTAATGTAGTAATTTTAAGGTACTAGATATATTTTTATATGCTATTATAAGGATCCTATATGTAGTCTGGTTTAAGTTTTTCAATCGCATTTGTTTGTTTGATCATTTTTCTCTGTTATTGGGTGCAACCTGTTTAGAATAATAGTATTATTATTATTATTATTATTATTATATTCCTGGTTTATCAGGTTGTCCTGGTTGATTCAATGGGATACGGGTTTTTTGCCAAGCATCTCCATAATTCAATCCTGACTCAAAAATCTTCGGAATATTATAGTGGTGTTCAAAATTACAACTTTCTGTAGCAGCATGTAAATATCTCTGTGTAGTCCCAGGAACTCCAAGCCATTGTGCAACTCCCATGGTATAACCCCTGTAGTAGATAGTACAATTGGTACGATAGTTACGTTGTTGAGATTCCACATCCTTTTTATCTCATCTGCTAACTCAGTGTACTTTCTTTTTTTTTCTGCAATTGTATTCAGCAGATTATGCGTGTTAGGGATCGCGATGTCTACAATAATAGCTTCGCTCTATTGCTTGTCTCTCATAACGATATCAGGTTTGTTAAAGGGGACACTGCGATCGGTAATGATCGATCGGTCGTAATATATAGTGAATTGGTTGGTTTCAATGACTGACTATTTATAGTAAGGCATCTTAGGATTGTCTGTATTGAGGCCCAGCCTGATACATATATTTTGGTGAATTGCTGCAGCTACTTGATTGTGTCGGTGTAAATAATCATTTTGGGCAACTAGACTACAAGTTGATGTAACGTGTTTTATTGTTTCGGGTTTTTCTTTACATTTTCTACACCTGTCATCTCTCACCTTAGGATTTTTAACAATATGTTTCAGGTAGTTCCTCGTATTCACCACTTGGTCCTGTATGGCTAGGATAAATCCTTCTGTTTTTATTATTATTATTAATATTATTATTCTTATTACAAACGTTCTGTAGCCACAGAAAGGAATGGATTCAGTGCTGCATTTACCACAGCGGAATTCAACCCCCAAGATTGGTATGTTGACAGGGGATCTAGCGTACATTTATCTGCAAACAACAATAGGATGATGAACGAGCCAAATCCAGATTTAACCGAAATAATCGTTGCAAGCAGATCAAGATTTGCTGTGAAGTCATCAGGTGATATAAAAATCACCACCAAATTTGAAGTCTCTCACGATGACATACTGTTGACCAACGTACATTATGTTCCGGATTTGACGACAAATCTTTCTGTGTCTCAGTTGATTGAAAATGGGAATCGAGTATGTTTTGAAGATGAGGGTTGCAAACTATTTAATAGTTCTAATATTTTAGTTGCGACTGCTAGCGTCAAAAATAACATATAAGTTGAACCTTCGCCAACCATATTCAAGTTTCCTTGCAGGAAGTGAAATATGGCATCGACGATTAGGACATATTAACAGCGGATACTTGAATAAGATGAATGATTTAGTTGAAGGTATGGAATTAAAAGGAAGATCTAATAACAACCTACTGAACTGTGAAATATGTTGTTAAGGTAAGCAAACCAGATTACCATTCCCAAGTAAAGGAAACAGAGCAGGATATATTCTAGCAATTATTCATAGTGACATATGTGGCCCTATGGATACGACTTCTCTGGGTGGAGCCAAATTTTTCCTGAAGTTTACAGATGACTAGAGTAGGATGAGTTTTGTATACTTTCTAAGAACGAAGGATGAGCTTTATGAAATATTTGAGACCTTTAAGAACGTTGTAGAGAACCAACAAGAACGAAAGATCTCAGAACTGACAATGGTTCTGAATACTGTAGCATGGAATTCGAAAGATTATTAAGGAAGAATGGAATCATCCACCAAAAAACAAATACATACACTCCAGAACAGAATGGTATGGCTGAAAGGATAAATCGTACACTTGTGGAAAAGGCCAAGTGTCTCATGTTTGATGGTGGAGTAGAAAAGTTCTTATGGGCGAAAGCCTGCAATGCAGCCAATTACATCCGAAACCGTTTGATAGCAATAGCTATCGATAAAACAACTTTCGAAATTTGGAACAATAAAAAACCTAACATTGAACATTTTAGATTGTATGGCAGTGTCACCATGGTCCATATTCCTAAAATAAATAGAAGCAAATGTGATCGAAAGGCTGCTAAACACATTCTCGTTGGATATGATGAACTTACAAATGGTTACAGATACTACAACCATATGACAAAGAAAGTTATCAATAGTCGAGATGTGTCCATTATTGAAAATGTAAGTCCTTGAATATATCCAATTATACTTTGGAAAACCTAGAAGAACAACTAAGTTCGGAATTGGAGAGCAGTGAGAATTCCATTAAGGAAGAACAAAAATATATTGTCTTGCTATTTAAAAAGAACTATGAAGTTCTATGTTCATCACTACCCCATTCTATGTTCATGTATTTTTCCGTGATACTCTGTTCTTCACTAGTCGTCGAAAGTATGTAGTCTTACTTAGTAGAGTGTGTATTAAAAGCAATTAGGCTAGTGCTACACGTGTTTTTTTTTTCAGCTTTTCACCGAGTTTTAATATGAATATAATGCAAAATCATTTATTGATTTTGAAGGTTAGCTCAGCAATTCAGGACAGAAATTAATGAAAACAATAAAATAGTGCATTATGTGTAGACTAATATTCATAATAAAAAATTAATTGTAGATGTTACTGATTCGGTATCAGTTCGATTGAATTTTTAACAACACATTTCTTAGTTTCATAAAAAATCAACTCTATGATGACAGATCACTAGTGTGCCCATGCCAAAAATGAACAGATATTTGTTCTATAAACAATTTTTCTCAAATAGGGCACTAAGAAACTATTAGAATAATCAACAAGAAAGATCATATACAAGAATTTTCCTTACGATACAAAAACAAGAGCAATTCTTGATTTCAAGCACCGATGCCAAACTACAGAGTGTCTCAAAATTGAGTGTCTATTAGACGTTTCTGGAGAACTAGACATATTTCAAATCTGAAAATTGGGATTATGATATTGTTCGAAGTTCTCTACAGAGCTCAAATATTTTCCAGTTATACAGGGAGTGAAAACAAGTTCGACGAAAAAAATTTTTTTCAAGATTTCCATTCCTGGTATGATCGAGTATTCAATAGTGAATACATTTCTGTTAAAACTATTTCATTAAATCGAATAGTTTTCAAAATGTCCAACAAAAAACTGGAAAAAATGTCAAATATGTTCAGTCAGTAATATTTTCATTAATCTTATTTTAAATATCCTGGCCGTAAACCGTTTTTACAACATCGAAGAGGAAGGATGCGAAAAGGTCATGCATCTTTTGGATATCAAAAATATCATCACAGGGTGTTTCAAATTTTGTGATTGTGATCTTAAATTGGCCATAACTTATAAGATTTTTGAAATATTTAGTACGTTCAGTCAAATTCTTCGAATCTGATTCATAAGGATATTCTGTGAGCATAATTCACAAGTGTCAGACAGGTCTTATTGTTAGTCGTTATGAAATTTCTTGACTTCACAAAATGAATCGTTGCTATTCTAATAATGAGATTTTGGATTTATTTCTTATATTGTATTTTTTCAATTGTATACACAAAACACATTCAAATGCACTAAATGATATATTGTATTTTTTCAATTGTATACGCAATACACATTCAAATGCACTTAATGATATTGTTTATTTCAAATCCATGGTGGATGACACAAAATGTTGAGTATACAAAGAGAAGAATACAAAAAAAGGGCAGTTGATGAAATTAGTATTTCGACTTATTTCGGAGCGAATTAGAATTCATCTCTTCAATAGAAAACACATTGAATAGATTCGCTACTTGAGTACACCGAATTATGATTATAAATAAATTATGATAAAAAAATAAAAATACGTTTCAAAACTCAAAATTCAGTGCACTGAATTTCTGTCTTAATCGATTTCATGAGCTGTACTTCGAATAGATGCATTTTCACTAGTTTCATATTCCTCATCATCAACTACCCTTCTTTTGTATTCTTTAGGGGCTCTTACACATCCAAAACTTTGAAATTTTGAAACATATTTTCTAAAGATCTTCTCCGTCATGGAAGGTAAATGGGGATACTTCTCGTTGAAGGCCCGGCAGGTTCTACTAATGATTCTGTCACGTTCACCATGTATATAAAATAGATCCAGAATTTCGTAATTAAAATAACGGTTCATTTTTTTAAATCGAGAAATGAAGATACGAATAACAATAACACCTGACACTTGTGAATTATTAACAGATAATTTATCTTCTATGGGTACAGAGTGTTTCCGTGGTTTCGAAAGAATATTCATTGAATTTTTTCAGATGCAATCAATTTGACTCTACGTACACCATAAATCCAGAATATCTCAAATAACCCAGAAATTATTGAATTCAGGAGCCTAATCATGTGAGAAAACTATCATCATTCGTGACCGCAGAATCCAACACAATTATAAAAAAATAGAGGCTAATTTGAAAAACAGAAGTTATGGACAATTTTAGATCACAATTTTCAACACAAAATTTGAAGCACCCTGTGATGATATTTTTGAAATCCAAAAGATGCATGTCCTTTTCACATCTTTCCTCTTCGATGTTGTGAAAACGGTTTATGCTCGGGATATTTAAAATAAGAATAATGAACATATTACTGACTGAACATATTTGACTTTTTTTCAGTTTTTTTTTGGTTATTTTGAATACTACTCGATTTAATACTATGGTTTTAACAGAAATGTATTCACTATTGAGTACTCGGTCATACCAGGAATGGAAAACTTGAAAGAAAAATTATTCGTCGAATTTATTTTCACTCCCTGTATAACCAGAAGTTTTTGAGCTTCGAAAATATTTTAGCTTTGTAGAGAACTTCGAACAATATCATAATCCCAATTTTCAAATTTCAAATATGTCTAGTTCTCCAGAAACGTCTAATAGGCACTCGAACTTGAGACACCCTGTATATAGATTACCATAACAGATTCATATAAACACATGTAAATAAGAATTTGACGAATGCATTTCAGCACACTCCTATAGGTCTGGACAAAGTCAAACACTCACATGAAAAGCTAAAAATTTTACAGATGATCAAACACAATCCCTTAACCAGCTTGATATACCAATTGCTCACATCTTATTAATACAAACTATCAGTTCCTTCAAAATCTATTCCATTAGTGTTCGATCCCTTGTGAAGTTTAACAAACAAATTTCAGGGGTGAAATGAGTTGTGTTTGATCCCTCTTGTTGTTTATTCAAGAGATTAATCTATCAGCTAACAAGGCGTTTGGCCACTCAGGTCATTTGAAGCATAAAATGATGGGTTTCTACAAAACATTGAAAATTATTTCTCATTTTCATTGCCTGTACTAAGTTGTTGCCTGAAACACATATATGTCGAGATATCTTCACCCACTTCACTATGATTGTCAACCCTCAATACTTTTGTCGATTGAAATAAACAATCTTTCGTTTTGAATCCAATTCTTGAAAATTAGGTATACCTCAATAAATAATCATGAACCTGCAAATATGACGAAGCAAAATTTAGTGATAATGTAATAAAGGGAATATTCGAAACTTTTAAATCACTTGATTAAATAAGATTCACTAAAATAAACACATATATTGCTATACATGCTGTCTACTATTACTAATATCAAAATTAATTTAGTGAATTATACTCTGAAATCATTATTCCATTGTGTTTCGAATAATTTCCAGTTTCTTACAAAAAACAGCTCTGAAAAAAAATGAGAATGGTTAGATTATTGCCAAAAGTAGCACTACGGAGTAGAATGACCAGATTTCAGTCAAAACTCTTATCACATAGATACACTTGGTGATATTTTGGTATTATGAATTTTGGTTAACTGTTCAACCTCTCTACATATTTTTCTGTACACTCCACAAGAGAATATCTATTTTGTTGCAGGTTATACAGATGTTTATCCTGAACTAAGCATTAACGTTAATTGGCCACTATTCTTTCCAATACCCATTGTATTAATATTCCATTCAATCGGGAAGAAAATATCACCTAGTCTTATATTCTCTAAACATCTAGGTACAAATAATTCTTTTTTCAATTTTATTTAGTCATTCATTTTTATGGATTGTAAGTGTTACTGCAACTCATTATTATAAGTTGCATTCATTCATTTTTATTCCAAGTTGCTTGCTCGTTTCGTGCGGCCCACGTATGTTCATCTCATTTCCCGATGAGCGCCTAACATATGTTGGAGCATATGACCTATGTCGAACAAAGACGGTACTGAAGCCGCTCTCGTCCGGTGCAGTGGACTTTTCTTCGAAGTAAATTTCTCGTTAATGATACGAATTCGAACTCTAGTGAAAAAGTGACTATTTTCGTTTGAGTGCTTGGACACGTTGATTCAGCCGTACTGTGAAACCAGGTAGGCAAAAGTCAGTGCTCCAGCATTCGATTTTCTTTCGAGTCATGTTTTCTTATCAGAATTTCATTATTAATTTTCTATTTCGTTTTCGTTTAACTTTCAAAGGCCCTTGTCGTGCCAGTAAGATTCCAAAATAAAACTCAACTCCCAATCCCTATCAATTTTGTCTCTTATTTATTCAGGCAAATAGTGAAAGCCTGGAAACAATATAATTAACGTATTAATACAGCTCAGGTGAATTGGGTTTAGTGAATAAAATAGATGTATTCATGGCAGGTGAGGATAGATTATTAGAGGATCTGGTTGGAAGCTTCGAGGGAGGGAGGATTAATTGGTGAGTTGTTTCCACCAATTGCTGAGGGAAGAGTCGGGAAGGTGGGAGAAATTTGGGTACTGGATGAGGCAGGGGTTTTTAAAATAAGTAATTCTTTCCATGATCTTTATTTTATTGATTTCCACTTTATTTTTTCCATTTTATATATTGGACATCCTTTATATCTAGGAGAGTGTTACGCTTCACAGTTCATACAGTTTGGAATCAAAGAACAGTTTTCCGGGTGGTGGGAGGAATGACCGCACGCTGGGCATGTTGGTGTCTGCTTGCATGAAGTTGCAATGTGGCTAAATCTTTGGCAGTTAATGCAGCGCAAGGGATTAGCTATATAAGATCGCATTCTCAAAGAATACCAACCCGTCTTGATTTGGTCTGGGAATTGATGTGTTTTGAAGTTAAGTATGAGACTCGTTGTGGGTATAATATTTCCTCCAACAGAGTCAGCATAAATTGAACACACCAGACGAGTTTATTATGAAATTCAGGTTTGGCTAGGACGACCGTCGTTGAAACCTGAACATTGGGGTTGGCATAGCTCACATGGTATGTTACTTCCTAAAGTGATGACCAAAGCAGTAGCTCCACAGGAATTATTGAATAATGTGAGTCTCAAATTCATTCAGACCCTAACTTTATTAGTTTCAGAAATTCACTCTAACTCTTGTTTTTATTGATTCACATTTGTTTAAGGTATTCTGCAGCTGTAATAACTTGAATGAAAATGTCTCTGGCCTGACAAACAGAATAGAAATAAACTCTGATGTCGATGAAGATGAATAGGATCTAGATGACGCTGAGAGAGATGATATTGATGCATTCAAGTGAGGAATTATTAGTAAAAATGGAAAAACTATTTTCTTGATGTTATTCGATGCAGAAACCTTAATTATTATTCAATAATGCTATTGCTCTTCAAATAATTACTACAGTTTTATAATCCAACTTTTTTGTCCCATTACTCTGAATAAATTTCTTTCCTTCGAAGAATTACTATTATTTTACTATCAGAAACATACCTAACTACGTCTAAATTATTATTCGTATATCCTATTCATCTTAAGGAAATCCTGCTAGGAATTTGTTCATACTTGTAGCTGAACACTATATTAATTTTCAAATTAATAAAATTTCAATTTCAATTTCGTCAAATTAAAAAATTTCCTTTCTAAAATTTATCCAAGTTTTGACTTTCCTATTTTTCATATTACTTCTAGCCTCAATTGAAGAATCTATCGCCTTCGCTAGCACATCAGATTAGAAAATCGAACATCGTTTTACCCAAACTGTCCGTTTCTAACCAGCTCAACATTATGATGCTAGGGTTCGATGTAATAAATCCAATACAAAACGAGACGAGAGTCCAATTCTGGCGAATATCTGCCAGGTGTTTTGTTCAGCGTTCAGGTCGTCATTTCATGGAGCGCCAAATTTGAAATTCGTTGGTATTGCTCTACTAAAGAAATACGCTGTTTATCAGTGTACAAATTCACTTTCGAGAACGATTAAGTAAATAATTTGGACTAGAATTTTCCGCTCTACCAATTTTGTCTGAAACTTTTTCTTACTCAACCTTCTCATTCGCGAAAATATCGGAAAAACCTTATTTTTTTTTTCAGAAATTTTTCAATGTTCCTGAAAATTTCATCACCAGCATTTTTGACTATATGTTTCTCTCTTTATAACAGTCAACATATCAAAAATGCTGCTCTTTCCGAGAAAAAGCCCTTTCTTTACTGGACTATGAAAAGTAGGCTGTCATCTGTGGCTGGGTATATGTGTCATTAGAAGATTTGTTGCATGTGAAGGCTATTGAAGAACCACCCCGTTTCTTCCGGTGTTATTAATAATTTATTTATCCATCCGATTGAAATTCAAGTTTATTTTATCTTTGCGATGAAATATAACATGATTTTCACTAATCAGAACTTGTGTTTCGGTAAAAAATTCAATCGAGAAAGTAAAAACCTTAATTCTGTAATTCTGTAAGATGTAGCATACAGTTGAGCATTCACCATAAAAGTGTGTAGAGCTGGCTGGAGGTGACTTTGAGTGATATAATTACGGTGCCTCTTGTGCTTTATTGTTTAACTTCATCTTTGTTTGTTAAAGTGTCTAGTTCATTCATGAAAAAATCTTAAAATAGAAGATTTTTTTCCTCTCAGAAGCTTATTCTTTCATTTTACATGTACCATCAGAAATCTCCGAATAATAATAATAATAATAACGTTCATTCAACAAGAAAATTACAAAAACAACTTGGCAAATTGCCTTCACAGACTCATCATGTCCGCAAAATAATCTACAGCAAATAAACTAACATCTGAGAATATAATCGTCTCTATCGAGATGACATATCCTGTTTAAATTTAATAAACCTTAATACTAAACCTGCTTTGAAAAGAATTCAATTACAATTCCGCAAAAAAATGTCGAACACAAACATATGCACTGACTCGGTGAGCAAAGCGTACAAATCGGGCAAGTGTCAAACTCAGATACACTCCACACTCATGTAAGTTTCAAATTCGAATTTCAGGGTAAGATACCTTTATTTAACATTATACTCAGTAAATGTAGCTCTGACAGGTTTATTATATTGTAAATAAGCAGTCTACTATCCAATATCCATAGTTTCAGCCTGTATTTGAATGTCCTCGCGTATTTAATATTCCTTATAATTTCAGGAATCACACCAAACACTCTACGACCAAGATAACCTATACTCCTCCTCCCAATTGTCTTCCTAGCCCGCAATGTCACATACATAGTATCTTTTATTCTCCTTTCATAGCTGTGAGCAATCTTCTTGAGGATGTGTCTATTCTTATTTGTATCATATGTAGGTTTAAAGAAGTACAGCTGCGTTATGAGGTCTATCAAGTTGGCCCGGAAGTTTCAGCATTTCTTTAAAAAAAAAATTCCACGGTGAATGCTAGATAGATGCTAGTGAATGCTGTAGAAAAAAAATAATTATCTTTGATAGTGGTGGAAAAATCGATGATTGAATTTTCCGGGCCAACTTATGTGCAGCCCGGAGACGTCAGCATTTTCCATCAAAAAGCTAACGAAAATCAATGCTAGCCAAATGCTGCAGAATGCTGAAAAAAAAATCGGAATAGTTTGAACCGTAGTGAAAAATTCGGTCATTCAATTTTCCGGGCCAACTTATGTGCAGCCCGGAGACAACGGCATTTTTCATTGAAATGCTGACAAATATTAATGCTAGCCAAAACCTGATGAATGCTGAAAAAAGAATCGAAATATCTTCGACAGTAGTGGAAGAATTTGAGATTGAATTTTCCGGGTCAAATTATGTGCAGCCCGGAGACATCGGCATTTTTCATTGAAATGCTGATGAATGCTGAAAAAAAATCGAAATATCTTCGACCGTAGTGGAAAAATCGCATGTTGAATTTTCCGGGTCAACTTATGCGCAGCCGGGAGACAACGACCTTTTTCATAGAAATGATAATGAAACTTAATGCTAGCTAAATGCTGGTGAATGCTGAAAAAATGTCGAAATATCTTCTACCATAGTGGAAAAATCGATGGTTAAATTTTCCGGCACAACACTTGTGTCGCATTGAGACACAGAATTTTCTCATCAAAATGCTGACAAAATTTAATGATAGCTAAATTTTAAAGAAAATATCCTAATATCTTCTACTGTAGTAGAAAAAACGATTGTTGAAGTTTCCGAGCTAATTAATGTGCAGCCTGGAGAGCACAAAATTCTTCATCGAAATGCTGATTAAACTGAATGCTTAGCTAAATGCTGATGAATGATAAATACGAAGTCAAAATATCTTCGACACTGGTGCAAATCAATGATTAAATTAATGCATCTGGTATAAGTTGAAATAACACTAATTTTTTTTGGGTAAGTTAAGTACGGCCCAAATGAATTGAAATTTCTATGAAATACTCGAAGGGGTGCTAATGAAAAACACTATACCTCCATTTTTCGAGAAAAACAAAAAAATTTTAATTTATCTTTATATCAGAATGAATATATAAATATATTCAACCAAAAAAAAAAATAACAATAAACATAAAACAATGACTTTAAACTAGGTATAGAATCAACATGAGAAGATGATTATCATTTTCAGACAGAATAAACCAGGAGGGTTGTTGAAACATAATTATCTTCGTTTACGCGTCGTTCAGCTTTTTTCTTCTAGTCATCGTACTTTTCCCATTCACCATTTAATCTCTTCGCGAAACCCACAAAAGGACCCACAGAATTTTTTTCTCCTCCAATTATTTGAATAACACCTCTCAGAGAGTAAGTTTTTTCCTGTATATGTATATAATTGGGTTAATCACAAAGTTTACATCTTATGTCATACCCCTTGTCATCTGTCCATTCAAGGAATATCAAAAAATCATTAATTTTGTATTTTATTTCCATCGAATAACAATTACATTCGGAATAAATAAGCTTTTTTCCTGCTTGTGCACGGTGAAGATTTGCTTCAAAATGCTCAATATTGTTTACTGGAATTGTTGTTGTTTCAATTACTTCTTTATGTTCGCATGCAGTGCATAGTACCTCAGCAGTTTTGCACCAAGGTAGGAAATTTTCATTCATAAGATTGTTCAGAAGCTCGACAAGTGTTGTGACGCAGGATATTAACTTCAAATTATTAGGCAAAAGTTCTTCTTTATGAATTTTTTTCATAACTTTACCTCTGAGCTCATATACTTGAGCACTCATTTTTCCTGCTGCAAGCTTTTGTAGAATGTTTAAAAGGATATTATCAGCAGTATTCCGTTCAATTTCACACCAATTCTCTTTTTTGGAATTGAACTCAGAGGAATCACAAAATGCCGTAGATAGAATTTGCAGGAGGCAATCTATTGCACAAGTGTTTGTTATAATATATTTCGAATCGTCAATTTTGATCGGCTTCAGATCACTTGCATTAGCATTTCTCAAAAAACCAATTGGTATTATTCGAGATTTATCTGCTAAATTGATAAAAGCCCATTCCTTTTGTGGTTCCAAATAAAATTTTCTCGGGCTATTTTTCTTCACAATGCCCTCGCCACGCCAATTTTCCAATGAGGTGTTTTCTTCTATTGTCACCAAACCCACTCGGCTCCAGAGTGTGCACAAAGTACCTCCTCGGCTAGCTCTAGAGCTGAGACTACTTATAAAGGGGCGCCACTCTCTTTTATGATAATACAAAAAAAAAGGAAAGTACACTAAAGATCTCAGGGTAGCAAAAGAGAGAAAATAACGAATGCACTCTCAGGATGCCAAACGAGCCCGATCACACAAGCGGGAGGTAGTAGCTGGTAGAAAGAATATAGAGCAATTATTTAATAATATAATGAGCCCAAATGAAATACACAAGGTCCCTCAAACGAGGATATATCTTACAGAAGGTAGATCACTAACTAGTTCTTACTTCACAACCTGAATATTCGATATAATGCTTTATCGCTTACTAAACAAACAGTAATATCACCCCAAGGTATATACTTAGAGCCTCGATGGTAATCGTTACAAATAGCTCTTTACTTATATCTAAGCGACCTTCTCGATAGGTCGGGTTTTATGTACTAAACAGTATTCACTGAATTGGGCCTCTTTGATACTAATCAATCTTAACTAAATTCTACAGACTAACCTTCTATAACAGTCTAGGTCGTAGCTTGACTGAAGTACAAAAGGATATAGTTTCTCAACACATAATTATTCTCACAGTCTCGTAGATGGCAACTGGGCTCAAATATATTCCTGGGCCAACGTAGTACAATTTCTCACAGTAATGCGCCCCACACAGGTGTGGTATCCTAGATGGCGAAATCTGGTAGAGGTCCCCAAAGACAGCTTCCACGGCAGCTCGACGGTAATTCAAAGACAGCCTAGACAAATAGCTCGAAGACTTCAAAGACAGTTCAGAATCTGCGGTACCTCGCAACGATACAATAATAATTCCCAAGTCGAAGCAGAATGATGCTAAAATACGAACAAAAATCTAAAATACCTCGTGACAAACATAGGTTAACTCACCAATCCCACGTCGTTTTTCCAAACAAATACGACTTACGTTCAGTGATTCTAAACTTTAATTTTTAAAAAGTTTATTTGACTATTGTACAAAGCGGACAATGTTAAAGTCACAACAATGGATACAATAATGCCTTAACTAACAGAGAACTAGTCTCTAGGTAGCATAGTACTCCCCTTCCTATTTAGGTGAATTCCTAGTATCATGGAAATATGATATACTGGGATAGCAACGTATAATACATACATATTGGAGGATTCTAATATGTAACTCCTCCATGCCTAAGTGAAAAAATTGGTTTTTGAAGAAAAACTTATCTTCAAAATTGCTAATTTTTGAGCTCAATATCTTGTAATGAAATGTTTTTTTGCTGCTTAGAATAATTTTTCATTCTATCAAAATTAAGCTTATGGTATATGAAGTATAAAATCATTAAGACAATTATGATATAAATAATTAAAGTATATAAACTAATATTATTATAATGTAAAGTTGGATTTTGCATTGACATTATTTGGTTTTTTGAATGTTCAATTTGCACTTCGATCTCTTTTAAATTACCAAGATTGTTTAGTTCTAAGGGAACTTGATCAATTCTTCTTGGGCTGGGAGATTTCTGAATGTTCACACTAGGTAAATGCACAATTTTTATTTTGGAAGCACTGGTTCTCCAATTTTTCAGAGTATTTTTTTTTCTACACTCACTTCACAATTCGGCGGAATGAATATGATAAATGTTCCGCGTAAAATTTGTTTTTCCGAATTTCCGGCACATTTCACTCTAGTAATCTCTTCATTAGTTGTCACCACCATCCAATGGTCTGCTGCTAATTGATGGACTCGAACTTCTCCGATGATTATTGGTTTCGGTCTGCATTTCGAGTAGTTTTTGGAGACACTGAGGACCTCCACTTCACAGGGATTGCTCGGTGATATATTCATGGTATTTTCTTCGCATAGAAAATTGATAGGGAATATTTCCTGGCATGGTCCATTAAATAGAGCGTATTTTGTTTCACTCAAGGAGAGGTATTTCGTTTTGGGAATGATGACTTGACAAAAGTTGTTTTTAAGAATGGGAAGAGGAAATAATTAGTAATATTTATAGTTTATAAGTTTCTACAATTGGAATGTCTAGAATGAATTTGACTTGATTTTTACTAATGGATCCCCTAGCCTTTATGCAAAAATAATATTGGAAAATATTTTCATCTTTAATCAAAAATGGAAGTTGGCTTTCTTTAATTTTTGATTGAATTAAATACAGTTCCTTTTTCAATTCATCATGAGAAATGATAGATGTATGTAATGTTCCTATATGAGCAAATGAGATAGCTATTTCTATATCATTGAAAATTTCATTAATTATATCTACAGCTAGGGTAATGTGTCTGTAAACTGAATTTAGTACAATGAAATTGAAATCATCCCAGGAATCCATTGCTGATGAATTCATCCAGAAACTTAGTTGATTAATTTTGCTTTCCATGAGTATTTGATTATGATGTAATTTACTCACTGAATTGTTAAAAGAGTGTAATGAATTTTCTGTTAAACTTATTTGCAAGGTGGCCACATTTGTCAATTTCTGTTGAGAGTTCTTTAAATTTTGAATTGCCTGGTCATATTTATCAGCGTCGTTTTGATCTAGATTGCCTGTAATTGACTTCCAAACTGTTCCTAATCCGTTAAACAAACCTCTTCTGTGTCTGTTTGCAGTTATTGATAATAATTGTTTGCATTTTTTATTCGATTTTATATTCTAATAAGTATTTATGATTTTGAATTTCGCGCAAATAACTTTTTCCATGCTGGGAATTAGGAAATGATGTATTAATCTTTTGATAAGTAGTTATTAGTTTGTCAAATTCGTTGGTTATATTAGCTAAGTCGAATAATTGTATAAGGGTCCAATATTTTATTATGTAGTGTGATATTCCTTTATTTATTGGTATAAGTCCTGGGTTGTCTGTAACTTATGTAAATTTTACTTGTCGATATGCTCGAATGAATATTATCATATAAAAGGGTTAGTTTCTCTCTATGCTTCTGTAGGTAATCGCTAAACATTTGCTTATCATAAATAGTATCTAGTGGATCTTTAAATTTTGTGTGACTAAATGTGAGTTCGAAAGGTGTTAATTTCGTGGTCGAATGTATTGAGTTATTATATCTTATATTTGCATATTTAATTATTATTTCTAGAGGGTCTTTGAATTGTGATCTTATTATTCTGCAATAGTTGAGTGAAATCTTTGAATGATTTCGTCTGAGTCTGTATGATGTGCTGTCGTAATATGGATTTTTATTTCGTGAATTTCTAATAATTCTTTATGACATGACTGAAAAATTTCATTCCTGACCTGAACTAATATTTAATGATGTTCCATAGTGGAAGAAATATTCCAATAAGACGTGAAATATGTCGACCGCGTTTTTGGATTTTAGTTTAATTTCTTGATCTACTTTTGTAAAAGAATCTACGAGAGGTGAAAATTTAATATTTTCCAAAGTGTAATTATCAATGTGTAATTTTTCAAAGGATCTGAATGGAGTATCTGATAACGTCATATCAATTTGTGGTGGATTTCTTTCGCATTTATTCCTTTTGCAAACTTCACAACTTGCTATGTACTTCGAGACCTGTTTTTTCATGGCGGAAAAATAATATTTACGCTGAATTTGTTGGATGGTTTCATTAACTCCTCGATGATTTGTTTTTCCTTCCTGTTGAAATTGTATCGCTTGGGTGATAAGTTCCTCATCTTGGATTACTTCTCGTCTTTCAGTGCAATACATTATATCCGGTCCGTATCTGTTGAATATCTTGTTTACAACATTGCTGAATGTTCGGAACATATTCTCGGAATCGAAATGGAAATAGTATCTCTTCTTATCGGCCGTGTATTCTTTGAGGAATTTAATTATCTCATCTTCATTGTTGGAAGTGCTGATTTGAACGAAGAATTGTTTCATTTTTTCCACGTATTCTTTTTTCACTGGGTGCGGATTTCTATAAACTTCCTGAATAAAGTATTGATTTAGTTTAGAATCAATTAGATGGAATGAATTTTTTATGGGTGTGGAGTCTGCTGACTCTGGGTTCATTGAATGTATTGTGTCTTCATTGGACTCCTGTTGTGGTGCCAATCTTTCCAAAATTTCATCTGAATCTGATTCGTCCATTTCATCTGATGAAGCTTCGTCAAGTTGTTTTTCGATTTCATTTTCGTCCTTGTTGAGATGGTCAAAACGGAGATTTTTCATATTTTCCTTTAGTAAATTATCAGGTTTCGATGTTGGTTCTACTTTCGTGGTTTGAACTACATCCGTATTGTTAGGATGGATAATTTTTAATGGTTCGATAATAATAATTTGTTCCGGGGTTTCATTACTATTTGAAATTGTTAGAAAGGCCTCGTTATTTTCAGTTCTCACAATGCATTGTGATATTTCAATCCCTTTCGCGATTTCATCATATTCTATGATGCCTTGATTTACATCGGTGGATTCGATAGGTACATTTATAATTTTCTGGGATCTTGCTGGAATATCGTATGAACATGGAATTTCTTTAAAGTATAGTGGTATGGGTCCATTTGTAGTGTACAAAAATTTTTTCTTCAGGTCGATATTGGCACCTAAATGTTTGAGTAGGTCCATTCCTATCAGACCATCGTATTCTTTGTTGAATTCAAATATATGGAAATCAAAATATTCCTTTGTTTTAAAAATTTTTGGAAGAGGAATGTGAGCAACGTAATCGTGGTATGATATTTTGTGTGCTGTCTTGATTTTGAATGGTGCATATTTAATAAAATGTTGGTAGAATTTTTGGACTATTCTAGGACTGATTAAGGTTTTTGAACTTCCTGTGTCAATCATAAATTTTAATCCTACATGCGGAATTTTGATGAAGGGTAGCGCTGAACTATTAATATTGGTTAGGTTTATTAAGTGTGATCCTGATGTAACGTACGGAAAAATTTCCGGAGTTTCTGAATATGGTATTTCGTTTAAATCTTCTGAATATTGTTCATTACAATTTTCACAGTTAGTCATAAATAGGTTTATGTCTTCATAGAAATCAGTCTGTTCGTGTTGATTTAGTTCGTCATTGATTTCTTGCTGAAAAGTTCTTCTGAAATGAAATTTCTTTGTCCTGTCGGTTGTGCTGTGACTGTATGTCTTGTATTCGATGAAGATGTGTCCATTGGGATAGGCCCTGATTGTCTTTGAGGTTGAGTTCTAATTTGAGTGTTTCTTCCACTATTTTGTGATGTGTTGAGAGGATTTAATGTCGGTCTCACGTGAGGCTGAGGTATAGAATAAGGAGGATTCAAATTTTGAAAAATAGGTCTTTGTGTATTTGTAAATTGTTTGTTATGTGGAGTTGGTCTATTATAAAAATATTGAGATTGATTATAATGAAGATTTCGTCTGGAATAAGCAAAATTTTGTTCTTCAATTGTAAATGTCATTGCTTCTTTTAATGTTCTAGGGTTTCTCAACCTGATGGGTAAGTTAGAATTAAGGCCTCTGAGAAAAGCATTCAGTGCTTGTTTTTCATATAGGCTTTTCTTTAGTTCGATTATATTTTGATTTTGTTCGGTTAATTGAATTTTATTTAGTAATAACGACAAAAGATCCTGGCACCTATGGCCAAATTGAATAGGGTTTTCATTTTTTTCTTGCTTAAGGTGCATCAAATCACCAACTAAACAATTTTCATCTCTTTGATCAGAGAAAAATTGTAACAGTAAATTTTTAATTGATATCCAATTCCTTAAATTTCCTCTACTTCCTAATAAATTCAAAGCTCTTCCCCTTAATTTGCCTATTATAGCTCTCAAAAGAAATTCGTTTTGTGGATTTTGCAAGTAATTTTGGTCTGAAAAGGTATTGATCAAATATTCACTGGATTGAATGAAAATAGCTAGAGTTGCTGGATTGCCATCATATTCAGGAATACAATCAATGTGATGTTTTTGAACTTGAGGAACTGCCATTTCTACTGTATTTCTTCTTAGAGGACTGCGATCTCTATTGTTCATTAATTTTAATTGAAATTAGCCTATTGTTTATATTAGAACGATATCGTCTAATTACTATCAAGAAAAAAGAAAAAAAAAATTAAAATAGAAAACAAAATTTTGAATAATCAAGTATGGGATATTAAAATGGATAGAAGGAGTGAAACTTACGCTAAAGGCTTCATGTGGAATTTCTTTCTTCTTTTTCTTCTGCTTCAGGGGATACAGCGATTATAGCAGGCAGTTTCGTTATAGAAACTCCGTACCCAACTATAATTTCTCCTCCTGAATGCCGATGATTTGGTTTTTCTCTTAACTATGAACTTTTTCTGTTCACTGGTTTTGATAAACCACGCTGTTGGAACTCGGTCGATGCTAGAGCCGAAGTCCGGGAAACTTTTTTTCTGATACCCAATTAATCGTTGAAACGAACACTACTTTTCCGCTATTTTTGTCGTAAAAATAGTTTTGGGTATCCTACCGGCTGCGCCACTTACGTTCAGTGATTCTAAACTTTAATTTTTAAAAAGTTTATTTGACTATTGTACAAAGCGGACAATGTTAAAGTCACAACAATGGATACAATAATGCCTTAACTAACAGAGAACTAGTCTCTAGGTAGCATAGTACCCCCCTTCCTATTTAGGTGAATTCCTAGTATCATGGAAATATGATATACTGGGATAGCAACGTATAATACATACATATTGGAGGATTCTAATATGTAACTTACGCCACTCCGCTAAAGCGCAAAAATCTCACCAACGAACAAACCAAACCAACATGATAAGATTTCTCTCAGGGCTTCAGTTAAAATCCTGTTCAGATCCGCAAAATTGCGATTAATTACTCCAGGACATTTCAACCAAATATGCGGGAAGAACGATGTCATTGACAACCTACGTCACATGTTGACAGACTAACACCACCGACAACGGCGTCCATCGAATCGTACGAGATAAGCTGGCAAACTACTGCGACTGACGCCACCAGTTCGATTTGCAGGTACTAACTGGAGCGGGAATTTGAAACCGTGACACTATAGACAAATACTCATTACTTTTTGAAAGCTCCGAAGTTTTTGTTGAATTTATAGTAGGAGCATCGGTTTCTGTTTTAGGAGTTACATCAACAGCAGTTATTCTTGATGATATTTTCGAACTGATAGCAATACGCATTATACCTTCTCTGCCATCGATATGTCTTTTGATCATGTCATCAACTCTGATAGGTAGTTGGAAGTTATGAAAAATCCTATTTTTTATATTGTGGAAATTGCTTTCTACACTGGCACTGGAGCAAACTGTTCCACTATTTTTAAGAACCGGCGTCATAACTGCTGTCCAAAGCGGCAATAAATTACATAAATTTATTATAGGTTTTATGATTTCAGGTATATACTGCATATTATCATGATCTCCATCACTTTCTATGCCAATTGCGGCTTTTGCTCTATCTAACTTGGATTCCGCCCATGTTTTGAACCGAGATTCATACTCATCTATTTCCAAAAACTCCGAGTCGGTTGCGGGTGCTTCGTTTTCTATGGAAACAATATCTAAAATAATTCTTTCTTCTGTTGTTTCACTACCTTCAACAATGAGATCTTTGAGAAATTGTTTCTTCTGCTGGGTTAAGGTTGCATTTCAACGATAGATTTTGCCCCTACAGCAGGAGAAATTTCGATTTTTTTTTCAGGATTCATCAGCATTTCGCTAGCATTAATATTTGTCAGCATTTCAATATAAGAGGCCGTTGTCTCCGGGCTACGCATAAGTTGACCCGGAAAATTCAACATGCGATTTTTCCACTACGGTCGAAGATATTTCGATTTTTTTTTCAGCATTCATCAGCATTTCGCTAGCATCAATATTTGTCAGCATTTCAATGAAAAATGCCGTTGTCTCCGGGCTGCACATAATTTGATCCGGAAAATTCAATCTCCAATTTTTCCACTACGGTCGAAGATATTTCGATTTTTTTTTCAGCATTCATCGTCGTTTGGCTAGCATTAATATTTGTCAGCATTTCAATGAAAAATGCCGATGTCTCCGGGCTGCACATAAGTTGGCCCGGAAAATTGAATGACCGAATTTTTCACTACGGTTCAAACTATTCCGATTTTTTTTTCAGCATTCTGCAGCATTTGGCTAGCATTGATCTTCGTTAGCTTTTCGATGGAAAATGCTGACGTCTCAGGGCTGCACATAAGTTGGCCCGGAAAATTCGATCATCGATTTTTCCACCACTATCAAAGTTAATTATTTATATTTTACAGCATTTACTAGCATCTATCTAGCATTCACTGTGGAATTTTTTTTTGAAGAAATGCTGAAACTTCCGGGCAAACTTGATAGACCTTGCGTTATGTCCATTATTGGTAACTGCTGATAGAGATCATCACTTGGAAAATTTCTCTTTGTCTTCATCAAAATTTTTAGAAACCATTTCTGCAGAACCTTAAGTTTTCGTATATGACACTCATATGGTGCACCCCAAGCAAGAAGAGAAGATGAGAAGTGCGAGTGTACCAGTGCGTAGTAAAGAATCTTCATCTGTGGCAGTTCAAGGTAAGCTGGAAGATATCTGAACCTACCTAGTAGGAATCTTGTTTTATTTATAAGGTTCTTTATCTGCAGATCTCATCTGAGGTGTCTGTCCTAGACAACACCAAGTTACTGAACCGACGTGGCCTCGGCAATCACAGTCTGCTCATCGATGATTAGCGGCCCCATATCTGGCAGACTGCTGGAATATGAAACAAATGGTGAATACTTAGTCTTTTCTGCATTCAATGTTAACTCATTAAACTGAAACCATTCCTTCACTTCCAGGAGACCTTTCTCAGCTTTAATTTTCAGTTCCCTCCAACTATCTGCACTGAGAAGTATTGCGATATCATCAGCATAACTAACCATTTTTCCCCCAAGCTTCATTTCCATAAAGAGTTGATGTATATGGTGAACAGAATTGGACCCAACACTGTTCCCTGAGGTACACCGTAAGTAACCTGCCGAACTTCACTCAATTCTCCCTCCACCTCAACTACCTGTCTTCGATTCATCATATAATTTTTCAATAGCTGGTAGCAGCTCCCTCTAAAACCATAACGATACAATCTATCCAAGAGCTTGCAATGGCAGACCGTATCAAATGCCTTAGCCAAATCAATAAAAACGCACAAGCACGGAAGACTTTCATCTACGAAGTTATAAAAATCATTTATGAGGTGTTTAATAGCACCCTCTGCGCTTTTTTTAGGTCGAAATCCAAATTGCCTAGGTGAAATTATTTTGAACTTTTCAAGGTACGAGACTATCCTACATGCAATGATTTTTTCAAAAACCTTAGCCCCCCTGCCTTTCTTTACAGTGTAAGTACACCTTTCTATATGAACGCATTAGTGGCCTCTCCTATATCTGACTGTTCATATACACACCTCCAACTCTCTCCCTCCAACCGCCGTCTCAGGAGGCCATGATCTATCCGCCTATATGTCGTTTTACGATATTTGATAGTTTCCTTACTATCTACACTACCTCCGGAACCAGACAGTTCCGGAAAGTGGTCAGTTATACCAAAGATTAACTTACAAAGATGGAGCACTCCGGCCTTTTTCTCGTCAACGATTCAATGACCTTGAGAATTCTATCGTTGAAAAAAGGG
Organism: Micraspis discolor; assembly: GCA_030674115.1. Taxonomy (NCBI): domain Eukaryota; kingdom Metazoa; phylum Arthropoda; class Insecta; order Coleoptera; family Coccinellidae; genus Micraspis; species Micraspis discolor. The sequence continues at coordinate 65,639 of JARTUT010000497.1, read as the reverse complement.
GCGGGACTAACAAGAGAAGGATATATCTCTTTCTCTTCTCCAAATTCGAATTTAAACCGCGAAACAATTCACCGGGTATTTCTGAAAATCATAGCTGATCCTTAATTTAATCAAAACCTTTGAATTAAATGGCATATTTTATATAACTTGTCTATGAATTCTTTTCCCTCCATTCGAAAATTTTTAATGATGTGTATGATATATGGAGTAAAAGTTATCGCTGATATTTTATAGAAAATTTAGAATTTCATTCCGCACGGGTTTTCATATTTGGATTAAGCTTTTTCATAGCTCTGCAGAGAAGTCTGGTTTGTAGATAAAATGAGTGAAACCAAGGGAAGATGTTCAGTTAAGTACTGCTCGAATGTTTCGGGTGTGAGATTCTTTAGATTTCTTAGTTCAGATGACCCCTCAACGAGCCCTGCAATGGAAATTGGCCTGCAGCGATGCGACAATTCTGAGAAAACAGGATTTGCAGTGATCACTTCGAACCTTATTTAATGACTGGCCGCTACTTAAATATAACGGCTGTTTCTACTTTGAACCTATTTAAGAGACCGAAAAGCTTTGATATAGGTACACAAACCGATAGAATAGGAATCGATAAGGGAACTCGAACATGTTCCACAAATGGTAAACTGCAATGTGCAAACATCACAAAACATGAAAGCCGCTGCCACTACATCTCCTCATCAACTGCTAATCCAAAAGCTGAGAACTATCCCTTTTCATCATTCTTGCTCAGTTTCCCTACAAATATATGCTAAATTTGTTTTTAAAAATCAGAATTTTTTACATAATGAAGTATGCAAATCAAAATTTACAGAGTGATGAATGTAACAAGTGGCAAAATAAAAAAATTAGAAAGTTCAATATACTGCAGCACGAATGATGTTAAGTTAATATTTCTCAGTGTTTTCTTCCAAAAGTTACCGTTCAACTGGATATCAAGTTCAGGGATCTGATCCCTTTGTATGTATGAATATTTTTATAGAATAGGAAATTGCTCTTTTATGTTCTGAGAATGCTTAAGATGGAACCGAGATAAGCATATAACAAAGATTGATAATGCTGAAGGAAACTTGACTACAATTTCTTAATGAATTTCTTTAACTTTTGATGTAACTATATTAAATGAATTATAAAGAAATTTCCTTTTTATTTGTTGCCCTCTTGTTTTAGCCCATTATTTACACATTCAATGCATGAAAGTGAAATTATTGTCTGGAACTGGTAAAAAATTTGATCAGCAAATTTCACAAACTTTTATGATTACAATTATTCGTCAGCTTATTTTGTGTAACTTTGAAATTGGTGAAACAATTCATAAGAGAGGAATTAACTTCTTCTTAAGAAGTTTGTCATCACTACTCAAAGGACTTTTAACTTGCAAACATAATATAATGGTTCCATTAAAATTTTGATGAAAATATATTAAACATTATTCTTACATTCTTGTATTAGGAAATACTTGAAAATTTTTAAGAAATGCTTATAAAACAATTTTCATCCACATATAATAAGATCAATTAAAAGAAAATTTCTTCTTCTCATAAGATTTTGAAAAAGGATATTTCTTATTCGTTTGTTTACAAAACTGCAGTATTAGTTGAATTATATGTAACATTACTATTTAATTCATCCATTGTGTCAAATGATATTTTCTTGTTTCTTATGAATTCTCTCTGGTCTTCACACATATTCCACAGGAAATAAATGTTCTGTTATTGAACTCTTCCTCAAAGTTGTATGGCAATGACCTAAAATTTTAGAAGATGTGAACTTTTACAATTTTCTCAGTTGAATTGTTGTAGCTCTAAATTTTAAGATATTTTAGTAATAAATTAAAATAGATTGCAAATGACAAAAATACAAATTAACAGTGGAAATATTGCTACTCACGAAATTGCGTATTGGTTCCTGAAGGAAGTCGTTCAGAAACACTTGTGATGAAAGAAAAGTGCTTCCATGTTTCCTAATAAATAAAAAATGATTTTTTCAAATTCATCTTCATGTTGATAAATATCCTTTTCTGTTTAGATTCTTGCTACAGGAACTAGGAACCGATCTTATTGCACGTGATAACGAAATGTGATTTCATTGGTGTTGCCTCGATTTACATTGCTTTTATGGGATTTTGAGTCAAGGGAGGAATCGTTTTATGCGATTCTGTGGTTTCGCTTCGAAATACGTGAACAAAATTTTCAGTACTAATTTGACAGAGTGCACCCTCTTGTTTCTACTCTTTGGTTATACCGACCCTTAGTATGAAGGAAGATGTTTCAATTTCATTTCTTCCTCGTGCAGTCTTCGTTAGAAAATTGTCCAGGCATGTTCGACTTATGGGACGCGTATAACTGTTTATTTGAGATGTATATCCCAAAGTAGCAAAAATGTTCTTATATTCCTCGGAGACATCAGAATCAGACAGAAGATCACTATTAATATCCCCTGTGATAATGTGGTCAAAATCTTCACGAGCATCCTCCAAATATTTTAAAAATGCTATATTAAATAATGCAGCACTTGTAGATGGTGATCTATAAACTGCTGTGACCTTTATAGATTTTTAATTTTTTTCCAATAACATTTCTATTGCTTTGACTCGATTCAAATTTAATTTTTATATCATTTTTCACATACACTAATACTTCATTATTCCTATTCAAATCACCTTCATTATATATAACATTATAACCCTCCTTCAGTAAACACTTAAATCACTCACCTGGAGTGTCTCGGTCAAGACAACAACGAATTGTGCAAGAAACAAATTTAGCTCGTCGAATTTTTTATGAATACTCTGTATATTCACATTAAAAATCTTCCAGATGGCTTTCGGATCTCTCATCCGAGCCTGCATGCCATCAATGTTGTCGACTATTCGGGCTGTTGCAATTTCAGGTGTTAGGTCCTTAATAAGTGGGTCCATATTTTAATGTAAACAGCCAACAATTACACAAAAACACATCCAATATTGAGCAAATAAGACGAAAGAAAAAAGAGAGCATCTACTCAACAACTATCCGCTTGAGTGCCTATATTTCCCTGAATTATCCACCTCTCTTCGTCTTGCTCCCACAATTACCAGTCCTCTGAGCTCGCATGGAATTTCCTCCCGATGCTTGCAGCCTGGTTCTGCCTCCCACTTCCCAGTCCTTCACCTTCTCCAGTACCTGACCACGAAAGGAGACCTCTTGGTTGATTTTGGACTCCTCCACCACTAGCTGAGTGTGCTCACCATTCATCTGCCCGAAAGGGGCTACAGAGTCCGGACTGTTCAACACGCCCTCAACTCTTCCCGGTTTTGATTTAGGCTCAGTCTCTACCTGAGTCTGTTGCTTCAGCTGATTCACTGATAACTTTTTACCATTCACAATAAGAAACCCCAGCGGAATACAGTCGTATAAATATGATTATAAAAGAGTTCAGATGGTTATCGGAAAAACCATAAGTCTTTGTCGACACTTATTGGGAAGTTATAAATTATATCAATTAAGGCCAATAAAGGATATATAGGGGATAGGGAAAATTTTTTGTATCTATATTATATATTTTTGAATTTTATAAGGCAGTGTCGAAGAGTGTATTCGCACTAATATAAAAAAAAATGCTACTTGGGCAACGTTGTAGATCCACGTCATCCAGCTCCAATCCAGAAACAATGATGTTGTGTTTCAAGGACTTCCGTTTGATATACAGAATTTCGTCCTCCACCTTGGATATTCTTTCCTCAAGATTGTCCAGTCGGACACTGGTGGTCATTCTCAACTGTTTAATCTCTACTCTCACTTTTGCTAGTTTTTCCTTGAAAATGGTGACTTGGTTTGCAAATTCTCTCCTCAAAAGCTAAAGATTTTCATTTACAGCCATTCTCCTCCTGAGAAGCCCTGACGTGTATGCTACGCTTTAGATATAATAAGTAGTCGGGCCCCCAACAGATGTTAGTCAAACAAGCCGGGTCATCAATCAGCGAGTGAGCATCTATATTTTCTCAAAATGATCTTGAAATACATGAAAAAAGTAATGATGCCCCCGTTAAGCACTCAGCCAGAACGTGAAAAGCAAATATATGTGCAACAACCCGTGAAATTTTCAATAATAATTTTAACCTATTTTTCAGCAAATAAATAGCGAATATATGCGCAATAACCCGTGAAATTCTCAATAATAATTTTAACTTATTTTTCAGCTCACATTCGAGAGATCAGAGACGAATAAGAACCACCACATGCAGACAAACACCGCTTATGTCATGATACATTCAATATTTTATTAACTGAATACCTGTGTGCACTGGTGAAAGAGGATGAAAAACTGAAAAACGGGGACACCCTTCACAACGGCCCGGACCGATAGCCGGTGACTCACAGACAAACAAGAGGGCCGCAGGAAAACAAAAATCATATAGGATGGGAGTTCACCAGTACACAATTAAAAATCAGTCCAGGCAGTTGAAATTCAAAATGAAAACACCTCGTATACGCACAAACAAAGTTTACCTCGATAATAATACCGCATATGTGGCCGATTTCTGAACTCGACAGATAAACGTCAGATAGTTATCCAGCCGTTAACTGTGGTTAATATTTATCGGCTCGATAAACGCCGCACGGGTTTCTGATGTCAAATTTATGATTCGGTTAGTTATCGATTGGATAACTCCACAGTATCGACAGTATAGTTAGTTCATGAAAGTGATACTAGATGCCACTGTAATCAAGCCTTACATATTTTAATGATTCAATATAATTTCCAAGAGAGACTAATTCACAACTTTAAAATAATCATTCTCTTATAATCCTATATGGACAAAATTTGTATTTACAAATCGTATCGAAAGCAGAACACAGAATCAAGAGATGGATTCAAAATTCTGTGACGTTGTTTTGGCATCGAAGATTGTAAATTCAAATTCAAAAACAAACGAAAAAACCAATTACGCAACAAAATGAGTCGACAAAGGGCTAGAAATTTCACTGAGTGTGAAAATATTTTATTACTGGATATTGTTAGAGAATTTATAAGTACAATCGATAACAAAAACACAGATGCCAGTAATGTGAACCAGAAAAACCAGGCATGGCAGAAGATAGCCGCAAAATACAACGCCGCTGGAGAGACTGGTCCGCGGAGCGAAGAACAGCTGCGTGCTTTATATGACAATATAAAGTAAAAAGCAAAAAAAATTTTGCCGACAACAAAGTAGATATAATCAAATTTCAAATACGTAGGTAAACACAAGCAAGAGTATTCTATTGTTTTCATAATTTCTACCGATTTGCAGTGCGAAAGATACAAAACTGGTGGAGGGACCTTCACACCGAAGGCAACGCAAGTTGATGAGAAAGTAATGGATTTGTTGCAGCATCACTTCACACCACTAACAAACCCTCACGACTCGTCAGCTGCGTATTATGAACTTAGTGAGTATGATAAGGAATGTGGATTACACTATAATTATTGCGCCTTCAACGAAATACTGCATATAATAAACTATGTAATTTCGAATGAACTAAAAAATGACATATTTCAGATGAGGAAGAGAGAGAATCAGCAGGCTCTGCCATTGTGCTACCTCCTGCAAGCCCTGAAATCTGTATAAACATGCCTTCAGGGTATGGTTCAATATTTGCAGGAAGAATCATCCTGTAGTGCTACTGAGCAAAGTGAGTAATTCTTATAAATTTGAGATTCGTAACAATTGAGATATTCGAATCAAACAGGTAACCATAATACAAAATATATTTATTCATCTAAAATACATTGCAGATATGGAACTGAATTTCTCTGAGGAGGTAATTCTCTCACAGGAAGAACCTTCTACACATAATAGTCCTCTGGCCACTCCTGAAACTCCTAGAAGGCGACCAGGTGAAAAAAGACCAGCATCTAGTCGATTAGGGTTAACTGCAACAAAAAAAAAGCTCTCATTACAACAACAAACACAATTATGAAAAGAAAAAATGCCAAGCAGGCCAATGAGGACTTATTAACAGCAAAAAAAGTGGAGTTAATACAAAAATAGATTGATATCAAAAATCTGAAGGCCAAGAAAGAGGAACAGTTGTTGGAGGCAGAAGTTATGTTGAAGTTATCAGAAATAGAAGAGGTGAAATGGCGTTTGGAAGTGATGAAAAAAAAGTTATAGGCAAAATAAATAACTTAAATTAAAAGTTCTCTCATTTACCCCTTGATTAAAAACACAGGTATGCTCTTACATATTGCAGAGAGATAGAAAGTTCTGATGTCTCTCTCACACAAAGTGATGTAATCTGAGTTGCAAAAATAAGCTCTCAGTTCAGAATTCCCTCGGCTATCACACACTTTTTGCAATGAAATTTGTATACTTGTTTTCCTAGTGATTATGGCATTTCTCCTCATTAATAAAGGTAATAATTTCATACCAATTTGAATATTTGCTATTTGTGTCTCAGATGACTTCACAAAATCAGAAGCTCAAATACGAACTAAATTGAGAAATTTGAAGAGATAACCTGTTTTTATACCCTGCCAATCACCCAAAATATTGAATTGCTATTGATCTTCTGATGTATTTCCTTCGGGAGTAGCAGGTATTGACTCATCGGGTTGTTGTAGTTGCGGAACTTTTTCTTTATACTCAAAATTATCATTTTGCTGTACTGCGATGTTGTGTAGTATTGCAGTTGCAACGATTATTGCGAGTGCACAATCAACCTTGACGCGAAGTTGCATCGACAAGCAGGCTAATCTTCTTTTCCACACTCCAAATGTTCGCTAAATTGTATTTGCGATGTTGTGTAGTATTGCAGTTGCAACGATTATTGCAAGTGCACAATCAACCTTGACGCGAAGTTGCATCGACAAGCAGGCTAATCTTCTTTTCCACACTCCAAATGTTCGCTCAATTGTATTCCGGGTCTTTATGTGTGCTTTATTAGATAGTTCCTCCATGTTTTGAGTTGGATTCAATATTGGGGTTAACAAATGTTGACCACAAGGGTAAGCACTATCCCCTAACAGATAGGAGTTTCCAAATTCGTTATTCTCTAACCGAGCCCGCAAAAAACAGCTCTGATACATTGTGCTATCATGCGTTGAACCATGCCAGCGTGCATCAATATCACGTATAGTCAATTTAGCAGCACACACAGTTTGTATATTCAAGGAGAAATAACCTTTTCTATTTCGAAATAATTCAGCATTATCTCCTCCAGGTGAAATAATTGGTATATGAATTCTATCAATGCAACCAAGTACATTTGGAAAGCCCGCTATGTTATAGAAGCCCGCCTTGATTTCTAAAATTTCAGTATCATTTTTTGGCATACCTATAAACCTTTCAGATAGCTTGGCTATTTCCTTGCTCACATTGAAAATAACTCTAGATACCGTTGATTTGTGAACATTGATATCATCACCTATAACAATTTGAAAAGTGCCTGTGGCATAGTATCGTAGAGCAATGCACATTTGTTCTAAAACAGATATTGCTACTTCTCTCTGAAATGTCAGGGATAAAACTGGGTTCAGTTCATCACATAAATATCCCACTGTGCTTTTGTTCAGTAGCTATCTTTGCCTAAAAAAATTTAAAGAATCAATATCATATTACGAGAATATTTCTGATAGAAAACATCCAAGATACACTTTCATAAACAAATGTTTAATGTTAGATTTTTGTGAAACTATGCTACTGTGTATTTTTGATAGGCTGAAAGACCTCAGGTCGATGGCCAATTGCTTGCAATAAAAGACAGTTACTACTACTTACCTAAACTCTTCATCTGAATACTTTTCCATCGGAGATCTACGAATCCTTATCTGTCGAGGTATTGCTATATTATTGATGAATTCTAGAATTTTTTTATCTGATGAGGAACTTGAAAATATTTTCAAGTTCCTGTTTGTTATGAACTTGAATTTTCGAATTTTCGGAGATATAATTTTGAGGTTATCTTGGAATTGTCATGTAAATATTGAATAGTTAACGTCGAGATAACCCGTCATCGGTACCAGTTAAGATAAATGGAGTTTATGTGTAGTTTATCTGTCGGCGCGGTAGTCAGAAACCCAATTCGACAGTTATATCTCGTTTAACTTTAACGAATAGATAAACCGAGTTTATTTTGACTTCAGCAACCGGCCAATGGAGAGGCAGCATATGAACCGCCGACAATCTGCATGCGTCAACTGCCGGTCAATATATTGACATATCCGTCTGAATTAAATTCAATAAAAAGAAATCGAACGATTGAATTTTAACTTAAGTTTGGATCGAAATGATCCCTTAACTTGCCCTTTCCACTATAGCAAAAATACCAGAAAAACTCTCGGCTTAATCATCTAACTAACACAAAACGCAACGGGAGCAACTGTAAACACGTCTCAAATATCTCATAGGATTAAAATTGAAAATAAAAATAAAAGGCTCAAATGGCCAGTTTTTGAACTCGACAGATAAACGTCAGATAGTTATCCAGCCGTTAACAGTGGTTAATATTTATCGGCTCGATAAACACCGCACGGGTTTCTGATGACAAATTATTGCATCGGTTAGCTATCGATTGGATAACTCCACGGTATCGACAGTATAGTTAGTTCATGAAAGTGATAATAGATATCACTGTAATCAAACCTTACTTATTTTTTAACATTCAATATGATTTCAAAGACAGACTAATTCACAACTATAAAATAATCATTCTCTTATAATCCTATATAGAAAAAAATAGTATTAACAAATCGTATCAAAAGCAGAACACAGAATCAAGAGATGGATTCATCATTCTGTGATGTTCTTTTGGCGTCGAAGATTGTGAATTCAAATTCAAAAACAAACGGAAAAAACAATTACGCAACAAAATGAGTCGATAAAGGGCTATAAATGTCACTGAGCGTGAAAAAAGATTGTTATTGGACATAAATAAAGATTTTATTGGAACTATCGACAATAAAAAGACGGATGCCAGTAATTTGAATTTGAAAAAACAAGCCTTGCAGATTAAAGAGTGAAATTCCACGCCGCTGGAGACACTGGTCCGCGGAGCGAGAAACAGCTGCGTGCTTTATATGATAATATAAAGAAAAAAGGGAAAAAAAATTTCGCCGACGACAAAATAGGTGAAATCAATTATCAAATACATAGGTAAACAAAAGCAAGAGGATTTTATTGTTTTTATAATTTCTGTCGATTTGCAGTGTGAAAGATACAAAACTGGAGGAGGGACCTTTACACCGAAGGCAACGAAAGTTGATGAGAAAGTAATGGGTTTGTTGCAGCATCACTTCACACCACTAACAAACCCTTACGACTCGTCAGCTGGGTATTATGAATTTAGTGAGTATGATGAGGAATTTGGATTACACTATAATTATTGCGCCTTCAACGAACTACTGCATATGATAAACTATGTCATTTCGAATGAACTGAAAAATAACATATTTCAGATTAGGAATAGAGGGAATCAGCAGGCTCTGCCATTGAGCTACCTCTTGCAAGCTCTGAGATTTTTATCAACATGCCTGCAATCAGCCAGCAGGGTATGGTTCTGTACTTGCAGAAAGAATCATTCTGTAGTGCTACTGAGTAAAGTGAGTAATTCTTATATATGTGAGATTCGTAACAATTGAGATATTCCAATCAAACAGGTAACCATAATACAAAAAGGATTTATTCAACTAAAATACATTGCAGATATGGAACTGAATTTCCCCGAGGAGGTAATTCTCTCACAGGAAGAACCCTCTTCACAAAATAGTCCTCTGGTGACTCCTGAAACTCCTAGAAGGCGACCAGGTGAAAGAACACCAGCATCTAATTGATTAGGGTTAACTGCAACAAAAAAAAGCCCTCATTACAAGAACAAACACAATAATCAAAAGAAAAAATACAAAGCAGGCCAATGAGGACTTATTAACAGAAAAAAAAGGTTGAGTTGATTTCGAAAATCTGAAGGTCAAGAAAGAGGAATTCTATTTGACAAATAGGGAACAATTAGTGGAGGCAGAACTTACGTTGAAGTAGGTAAATAGAAATAGAAGAGGCGAAATTGCGATTTTTTCGAGTTTAGAAGTAATTCGAAGGCGCAAAAAGTCTTTCAGCGCCCATATCGAGCGAAAAATTGATGCCGTATTTTCAAATTTGGAGCTCGCGTTCGGCTATCATCGGAATCGTATGAAAAATTGTGACATTTTGCCTCATTTCACCGTAGAAATTGCCGAATTTCGAATGAAGAATTCGCGGCCTTATCTCGCTACTTGGATATGAAAATTGGTACCCAGAGATGGGGAATTTCCTCAAGTTTCATTTTCTACCGCCGAAAATGCGTTTAGAGGCTTGTAGCGCATGCACGAATCGAAAGCATCATGGGTCATTTTGACGTTTCGCGGGGCTGGCGAAACTAAAAATTGCCGTTTTACTTACGGGATTTTGCCTAGAAATAGGGAGGCTCCGGAGTTCTAATGGGTTCTAAGAAACCGGACGTCCTCGCTCTCGGAATATGTGGCGAGCCCGGGACGCTGGGCGTTTCGGCTTCGGAGCCTATTTCCTTTTTCTGAGGCACTTTGGGCGATTTCGCGAAAAACGTCATTTTCGCGATTTTCTTTCGAAAATTTCGCACTTTAAGAGCGCCCGGAGGGGTTTTCGGGGTCGCTTCTCCTAGAAGAGGATACGCCTTTTCGATCTGTTTTAAGATTGCCCCGGGTTCGGCCCTGCAGGTCTCACGCTCGGCTACGCCTCGCGGTCCCCTGACGGGACCACCTGTCAAAATTTTCTCTGGTTCCTGATCTTATCATTTTAATATATTAGACTAGTAAGCGGGTAGATCAATAGGCCCGTAGATCCATAGGCCTGTAGATCCATAGGCCAGTAGTTCAATAGGCCAGTAGTTCAATTGGCCCATGGATCAATATAGACCATAGATCAATATAGACCGCAGATCAATAGGGCCCATACATCAATGAAGCGCACAGAAACACGAAACACGTCAAATTACCCAAGTTGAAAGCGAAAAAGCTAGAAAGAACTGGAAAAACACGGAGAAACGCGAAAAACACGAAGGAATCCGAAGAAACACGAAAGAAACCGAAGTTATACAAAAGAAACCGAAATTACACGAAACAACTCGAGAAAACACGAAAGAACACCAAGTAACACAAAAAATCTAAAGGAACCTGAAAAACCTGAAACACAAAAGTACTTGTAAATTGCACACCCTGTATATCACCCGACCGTAAACTTATTGTAAATTGTACACCCTGTATGACATTTTATCGAAATCTGCTCCCATTCGCGAGAAAACTTGAAGGAGAATGCATATGAGACACTCAGTATACAATTGATTAGCAGTGAAAAAAAAACCAAAAGAATATCGTTGTTACTCCATCTATTCGAGTTCAGTAATTACCACGAATGAAGTATCAAAATTATTCTATGGAGCTCCTATGTAACACCCCGTATATGTTTCAAGATAATTTTTCCGTAAAAAAACCCGAAGGAACAAAAAAACTTGAAAAAACTTGAGAGCGCGCAAAAAACAGAAGAACTTGTGAAGTGCTCACCAGTATATCACCCGATCGCAAATTCATTGTAAATCGCACACCCTGTATGACATTTTACTGAAATTAGCTTTCACACGTGAAAAACATGATGAAAATGCATATGGGACACCCAGTATATAATTGATTTGCAGTGGTGCTTTCATCATAAGAAACAAACCGAAAGAATATCGTTTTAACTCTATCGTTTCAAGTTCGGTGCATTCCACGAAGAAAGAACCCGACGAAACACGGAAAAACTTGAAAGAACCCGAAGTACCACGAATGAACGAAAATATCCAAAGGAACCGAAAACCCTGAAGGAGCACAAAATCACCGAAAGCGCGCAAAAGAACTCGAAGGAAAGCTTAAAACCCTGAGGGAGCACAAAAACCGAAAGCGTGCAAAAAATAATGAAAGAACTTCTAAATTGCACACCCTGTATATCAATCGATCGCGAAATCATTTTTAATGGCACACCCTGTATGGGATTTCATTGAATTAAGCTCCCTTACGCGGAAAAGCACAAAAGCTGTAGAAAAACTCTGGTGAATGTCAGCGCTACTCAGATCTGACACCCTGTATATGAATCGAATATATTTTATCGAATTAAGATCCAAACTCCCCGAAACAACACAAAAACTCGAATTTGCGCAAAAAAATCAAATTAACTTGTAAATTGCACACCCTGTATATCACCCGATCGCAAATTCATTGTGAATCGCACACCCTGTATGACATTATACCGAAATCAGCTCCCATTCGCGAGAGAACTTGAAGAAAATGCATATGGGACACCCTGCATATAATTGATTCGCAGTGGGTGCTTTCTTCATAAAAACAAACCGAAAGAATATCGTTTATAACTCTATCGTTTCGAGTTCAGTGCATTCCACCAAGAAAGAAACCGACCAAATACGAAAAACGCGGAAAACATGATAGAACCCTAAGTAACACGAAATCTCTCGAAGAAAGAATCTGGTGAAAATCAGTGCTTTCCATAAGCACAGCCTGTATAGCGATTTTTTCGAGATAGCACAGCCTGTATAGCGATTCATCGCGATCTGTGTGCATTCTTCAAGGACGAAAATGAATTAGCGCGAAAATAGAGCCTGAAATGACGATTTTCAAACGCATATTTGAGGTGTTTTTCTTGCGATTCGTGAACTGCGGGTGCTGTCTAGAGATTCGAATCTCCTGTAGATTCTTAATCGAGCACTTGGAAGGCCTGAAAATCTTCGACCGCCCATATCGAGCGAAAAATTGATGCCGTATTTTCAAATTTGGAGCTCGCGTTCGGCTATCATCGGAATCGTATGAGAAACTATGACACTTGATCGAAATATCGAGGAAATTGCCGAATTTCGAATGAAGAATTCGCGGCCTTATATCGCTACTTGATATGAAAATTGGTACCCAGAGATGGAAATTTCACGTAAATTCGTTTTCTACCGATCGCGGGGCGATTTGTATCGTTTTCGACCGGCACGGAGGGAAAACGTAGGTGTGGTTTTTGACGTTTCAGGAAGTCGCGAGTCTAAAAATTGCCGTTTTATATGCATATTTTCGTATAGATTTTGAGGGCTCCGCGGCTGAGCTCGTAGCCACGCATGGGGACGTTCCTCGTCCAGAAAAAGCGACCCCTCCCCCGCGAGATGCTCCGGCTTCGTAGGAGTACTTTCGCCCGTTTTTCGCCTTTGGGCGATTTCGCGAAAATGGCCGATTTCGCGATTTTCGTTTGAAAATTTCGGCACTTCAAGAGCGCCTGAGGGGGTTTCGGGGTCGCTTCTCCTAGAAGAGGATACACCTTTCGATCTGTTTTAAGATTCTCTCGAGCGGACTCTGGGCTGCTCGAAAGCTACGCTTTCCGGGTCCTCACGGGACCACCTGTCAAAAATTTTCTCTGGTCCCTGATCTTATTACTTTATTATATAGACTAGTAAGCGGGTAGATCAATAGGCCCGTAGATCCATAGGCCAGTAGTTCAATAGGCCAGCAGTTCAATAGGCCAGTAGTTCAATTGGCCCATAGATCAATATAGACCATAGATCAATATAGACCATAGATCAATAGGCCCTTACATCAATGAAGCGCGCAGAAACACGAAACACGTCAAAAAACCCGTTGAAAGCGAAAAACATGAAAGTACTGAAAAACACGAAGAAACGCGAAAAAAACGGAAGAATTCGAAGAAACACGAAAGAAACCGAAGTTACACGAAAGAAACCGAAATTACACGAAACAACGCGAGAAAACACGAAAGAACCCCAATTAACACAAAAAATCCAAAGGAACCTGAAAAAAACCTGAAAGAATTCATATAACTTGAAAGCGCGCAAAAACTCGGAAGTCTCGCGAAACACCCCGGAGAAATACAAAAAAAAAACCGAAATAGCGCAAAAAAACAAAAGGACTTCTAAATTGCACACCCTGTATAACATTTTGTCGTAATCAGCTACCATTAGCGAGAAAAACTTGAAGAAAATGCATATGAGACACTCAGTATACAAATTGATAAGCAGTGAAAAAAAAAAAGTATAATATCGTTGTAACTCCATCTATTCGAGTTCAGTGGATACCAATGAAGAAAATATCGAAATTATTCTATGAAGCTCCTATGTAACACCCCGTATATGAATCGAAAATAACTTTTCCATAAAAATTCCGAAGGAACACAATAAACTTGAGAGCGCGCAAAAAACAGTAGAACCTGTAGAGTGCTCACCCTGTATATCACATGATCGCAAATTCATTGTAAATAGCACACCCTGTATGACATTTTATCGAAATTAGCCTCCACTTGTGGAAAACATGATAACTTGAAGAAATATGCATATGGGTCACCCGGTATATAATTGATTCGCAGTGGGTGCTTATATCATAAAAAAGAAACCGAAAGAATATCGTTTCAACTCTATCGTTTTAAGTTCAGTGTATTCCACCAAGAAAGAACCTGACCAAATACGAAAAAACGCGAAAAACATGAAAGAACCCAAAAAGTAACACGGAAGAACGAAAAATCCAAAGGAACCCAAAAACCTCGAAGGAGCACAAAATCAACGAAAGCGCGCAAAAACTCGAAGGAAAGCTTGAAACCTCGAGGGAGCACAAAAAACGAAAATGTGCAAAAATTACCGAAAGAACTTGTAAATTGCACACCCTATATATCAATCCATCGCGAATTCATTGTTCATGGCACACCCTGTATGACATTTCATTGAATTCAGCTCCCTTACGCGGAAAAGCACGAAAGCTAGAGAAAATCTCTGGTGAATGTCAGCGCTACTCAGATCTGACACCCTGTATATGAATCGAATATATTTTATCGAATTCAGAACTGAAACACACCGAAGAAACACGAAAACTCGAATTTGCGCGAAAAAATCAAATTTACTTATAAATTGAGCACCCTGTAATATCACATGATCGCAAATTCATTGTAAATCGCACACCCTGTATGACATTTTATCGAAATTAGATCCCACTCTCTAATTGGTTCGCAGTGGTGCTTTTTCCATAAAAATTCAGACGGAAAATCTCTCGAAGAAAGGAACAAAAAGTTATAGAAACAATTAATAACTTAAATTAAAAGTCCTCTCATTTACCCCTTGATTGAAAACACAGATATTCTCTTACATATTGCAGAAAGATAGAATGTTCTGAAGTCCCTCACACACAAAGTGACGTTATCTGAGTTGCAAAAACAAGGTTTCAGTTAAGAATTCGCTAGGCTATCACACACGTTTTGCTATAAAAAAATTTGCATATATTTTCTCCTACTAATTATGGCATTTCTCCTCATTAATACAGGTAATAATTTCATACCATTGTACCAATTTGAATATTTGTATCTCAGATGACTTCACAAAATGAGAAGCTTAAATAAGAACAAAATGAAAAAATTTGAAGAGATCACCTGTTTTTATACCCTGCCACTCACCTGAAATATTGAATTGCTATTAATCTTCTGAATGCATTTCCTTCGACAATAGCATGTATTGACTCAATCATTGCAACCAAGTACATTTGGAAAGCCTGCTATGTTATAGAAGCCCGTTTCAGTTTCTAGAATTTCGGTATCATTTTTCAGCATACATATAAATCTTTCAGATAGTATGGCTATTTTCTTGCTCGCATTGAAAATAACTCTAGATACCGTTGATTTGTGAACATTGATATCATGACCCATTACAATTTGAAAAGTGCCTGTGGCATAGTATCGTAGAGTAATGCACACTTGTTTCAAAACAGATATTGCCACTTTTCTCTGAGATGTCGGGGATAAAACTGGGTTCAGTTCATCACATAAATATCCCACTGTGCTTTGGTTCAGTCGGTATCTTTGCCTTGAAAAATCTGAAGAATCAATATCATATTACGAGAATATTTCTAATAGAAAATATGCAAGATATACTTTCATAAACAAATAAGTAATGTTTAATGTTAGATTTTTGTAAAACTATATTACTGTGTATTTTTTATAGGCTGGAAGACCTCAGGTCGATGGCCAATTGCTTGCAATAAGAGACAGTTCTACTACTACTTACCTAAACTCTTCATCTGAATGATTTCCATCGGAGATCTACGAATCCTTATCTGTCGAGGTATTGCTATATTATTGATGAAGTCTAGAATTTCTTCATCTGATGATGAACTGGAAAATATTTCTTTTGTCAATTCCATGTTTGAGTTGTCTATAAACTTCTTTTTCTTCTTCTTCTAATTGCCAATCACCGACATACAAGCAGTCCCCTTGCAACAACCGGGGAAGTAGCTGGGCTCAGCAGTGATGCTATATCAGTATAATACACTAAACAGGAACGGACCAGCTTTATGCTTTCAATGGGTTGATTCCTGGGACTGGGAAGTCTAGGATGAACCAATATCAACCCATATAAAATAGTATTTAATTATCTCAACTTGTGTAAAAATCATTTTCATTGTGAAGCAGTGATAGGTGATGGATTGCAAACAAATGGATTCACACAAAGGGACATCAAACATGCTGACAATATTCAAGCCGGTATACATCAAACAAAGTATTACTCTCAAATTTTTATCTGACTAGTGGATAGAAAAGTAAAAATTGCTTCATATGCAGTCAAATTTTCCGAAAATAAAACCTGGTATATATTAATGGGAAAGCTGAAGCTCATCTTGGAAAGTCTGTCATAAAGTATCCTAGATTGGGAGGTAAAATTAGGGCAATCAAAAAACATATGTAAATAGCTTGAGACCTCACCGCAGACGCACAAGGGAGACTCAACAATCCTCAATCTAAATAAGGAGAACAGCAATGGCCAGACGAAGCCTGCAAATAGTAGATATGAATTTTCTAGATTTATCCACTCCTCGGAACCATTGCTTATTGTATGGGGAGCAACCAACCATCTGGGGATATGTCCTACCCTTAACAGCGCCCAACCTTTCAAAAGTGAGCACCACTTTGTCCTAAGATCTCTTTTGAGAAGTGGCCAAAGTGACTCCGGCCCAGCCTGAATTAACTGGGGTACCGCTATCGATTTACCCTCATTTGCCAACTGATCCGCTTTATCGTTACCAACAATATGGGAATGGCTCGGTACCCACAGACAAGAAATCATCAAGTAATTATCCTTTGCAACCATAAACTTCTCCATCATATCCACCATATTAATGTCTATGCTATAGGTAAACTTCCTTGATTTTATAAATTATAAGAAGCTAAGAGAATCACTCACAATCAGGGCCCTGCCAATCCTATTTGCAATGACAACATCAACTGCAACACTAATAGCATGCATCTCCGCTAGAAAAATAGACCAGTGGTCTGGAAGCCTACCTGAAATGTTCACTGAAAGGGATGGACAGTAAACACCATAGCCCACTAGCGAGCTGCCCACAGATGCATCTGTAAAGAGAAGAGCATGGCCAGGAAACTTACTCTCAACTAGCTCCATGAAGTCAGAATTATTGGCAATGGAACTCTTAGGCAAACCAGACAAGTACACCGGGACAATGCAAGTCCTCATAGGGGTTGACTTCTCAAAATACGGAAGACACTTTGCTCTCCATAAACATGCTTTTTTAGGGGCCAACTCTAAGAAGGTCTCTATGTAAGGAGGGGGCCGAATCATTGTACCACAGACCACCAAGTTGATTCACGCCGTCAAGTAAGTCCAACAGAGGGTAGTCTTCAAATTGTAGGTCTTTCGAGATGTATTTTAAAGCCAGCCATTTTCTTCTTATGTTAAGAGGGGTCTCTGCAGACTCGGAAAGCAGGATATTCGTTGGCGTTGACCTCATCATGCCTAGGACTAATCTTAAGGAAGCAAATTGGACACGGTCTAATTTGGACAGAGTAGCCTTGGCACATCTTCCAAATGTCAGCGAGGCATAATCAAGATGGGGACGAACCAATGCCTTATAGAGGAGTAAAAGATTATTGGGATAAGCTCCCCAATAAATTCCTGAAACGGATTTTAGGATGTTAAGAGCCTTCATAGCCTTCGAGGACGCAGCATCGACCTGGGGCCTCCACTTAAGTTTACGGTCTATAACTACACCCAGATATTTAACAGTAGTCTTCCATGGGATCGCAGATGACCCCAGTTCCAAATTAGCTGGATCTAATGGCAATCTCGATTTAGCCAGTATCATGGCAGAGGATTTGTCAGGGGATATATATAAATTACGATCCCTTAACCATGCTGCCAGATGATTAATCATGGCATTGAGGGAAAATCTCATATATTCCAGATTTTTACCAATTAAAAGAACAACTAGGTCATCCGCATACTGAATATAAAGGACACCGTCAATAAATAGGTAGTCAGGCAGGAAAGCATAGAGGTTGAACAACAATGGACTAAGTACTGAACCCTGGGGAAGGCCTTTACCCGGTCTATGTGGGCCTAGTAAATTACCTGTGACAGAGCTGTTAATGAACAACTCCCTACTCCCAAAAAGTCTAGATATGACCTCTGCAAAACACGGTTGGACGCCACAGGCCAACATGTCATTCCTGAAGACATCCAGCAAAACATAATCATAGGCTGATTTAATATCCAGGAACGCTGCCATGACATAATTTCCGCCAGCAAAAGTTCTATAAAGATCGGTCGTAAAAAGCGTCATGGTATCATTGACGGATCTGCCTCTCCTGAATCCAAAAACATTTGCATTTCTCAATCTCTTCTCTATTATTGGTTCAATTCTAACCTTTATCATCTTTTCAAAAATTCTTGTAATGCAGGGAGCTAAAGAAATGGGACGATAACTACTAGCTAGAAGAGGCGGTTTACATGGTTTTTGGATGGGAATTATTCTATAACTTGTGAGCGCCTTGGGGATTGTACCCGTTTACAGAATCTCATTAAAAATAACCAGCAACCTTGACTTGTAAGAACTATGAAGGTTAGCTTACATAGGATAACCCAAGCCGTCAAGGCTGGGATTTTTTCGAAAATTTGAGTATTAGGTCCAGTTCGCCAATAGTAAACTTGTCAGGAGCAAGAGCACCCTGATATTGGACATTGAAACAACAGCTACCACTGGATTTACCCAATAGACTACACGAAAGACTATCAGGAATAGGAGGTGACATATTGCAATGGTTGGTCTTACCAGAAAACTTCCCAATTTGTTTCCAGGACTTCTGGGAAGAGGAAAAGTCCGGTCCCTGACAAAATGATCTGAAGGATTCTCTCTTGAAATACCTTATTTTATTGCGAGCTTAGGCTTTCAACCTCTTAGCCTCAATCCAGTTCTCCATAGACGGATGAGCAAGATATTGAACAAGGGCTTCTCTTCTCAACTTAACAACATCTTCGATAACCTCATTCCACCAGACAGTACTATATTTCCTTGAGGATGCACCCTTAGAATGAGGGATTGCATCATCAGCACTCTCAGTCATTGCCTCAATAAGATGTTCTGCCGAGTCAATAGCATTTCTTCTAGGGGATACAATCAGGTTAGTTGGATACCTATTTCAATCTGCCTTTTTAATAACATACTTATGAGAACTACTAATAATGGTTTTAGGAAAGACTAATGAGGGATCATTGGCCGTGACAATGGTAGGAAAATGGTCACTAAAGCCTGTATCGCAATGCACAGACCAGCAGCAGTGACTGGCAATGTCAGCAGTAGCAACTGTCATATCAGGGGCACTAGGAAGAGTACCAGGTCTTGAAACTCTTGTTGGGGTAGACCCATTCAGAAGGACAAGGTCACTATGCAATAAAAAATTGAAGAAGCTTATACCTTTTGAGTTACAAAAACCTGATCCCCAAGAAGTGTATTGGGTATTTAAATCCCCAACCCAAATCGTACGTTTACCAGAACAGGCCTGATCAAATACATCCCACACAGAGCTTGGAATACTGACCTTGGGAAGAAGGTAGGACAGAATCATAGACATTGCTACCTAGGCAAGCGCCTAAAACTCGACAATCATGGGGAAGTAGAGATGAGTTAATGGTCATAGGTTGAACAGGAATATGAGCTTTGATTGCCAAAGCCATCATTCCTTTCCTCGCGAATAATTCTATACCCTGATAATGACAAATTGCTCTCAAATTTCAAGAACGTCTCAGAGAGAGCTACAACATCAGGATCAAAATCATTTAGTAGAATATTTAAATTGTTATATTTGGAGTTAACTGATCTAATGTTCCAATGAAGAATACACAAATTTCCTTGTGTTCGTACCAACATAAAAAGTAAAAAAAAATAAGTAAGAGCAGTGGTGAAAAAAGGTTACAGAGGAGGAAAGACCTCCTCCATATTTACTTCTGTCTCCTGTGATTCTATAATACTTTGCGTAAATTGACCTTTAGAGATATTTGTACTTTTTGGGGAATCATTTGCGTTGCGATAAACTTCTGCAGATACTACCCATTTTTTGCTGGGATTAGTATCTTCTATAGGTGAGAGGGGGAGAGGAAGAGAAGAGGGAAAGCTGAGATCACTATATGATGGTTTGTAGGTAAAAAGACAACTATCATGTGCTTTCCTATCATAACCTTGTCTAGAGGGAGGTACTTTTCTCTTCTGTACATTAAAGCTGCTCGACTTTTGTGTATAGGTGCGAGATGGAGTGGACTTAGCTATCGAGAAATATGACTGTTGGCTACTTGGGAATCCTGGTTGAGAGTTTTGAGGAGAAGCCCCTAAGCTTGGGAAAGCCGAAGAACTTTGGGGAAAAGGTTCTTTCGAATTTTTATTGGCTTCGAAGAATGAAATGTTATACATAACCATAGACTTCTTTATACTCTTTTGACGACTATATTCCTTACATGACCTTTCATTCGAACAATGATCTTCATTGCAAAATACACAATTTATTGGGTTATTACAATGTTCATTCCCTGAATGAGAGCCACCACATTTGTGGCAGCGAAAAGATCCTCTGCATAGACTCTGCATTTTGACATGCCCATAACGAAGGCAATTCATACACTGGATAACCGGTTGGATGTACATAAAAACGGGGGTAATAGTGTTAAAAAGAGTTAATTCTTTAGGTAAAATATTACCTTCAAATGATATGATGTAGGTAGTTCTGTCTTAAAGTATTCTCGATTTTCAGTTATTTCGCTGTTGTTAAATAAAATAATCAGTTTATCGTGTTTGGAAAACCCTCATAAAGGGATAAGTAACTTCATTTTCGCTTGGCTGTATTTCGATTGATTGCTTATGCATTCTTTTTTTCAAAAACGTTTTCGAAGATAACATTTTCTTTATTTCAGTGGTAAATAAATGTACATATATATAATTCGAAGCATCTGCAGATTATTCGGTTTATTTTAGATTTCTAATTTTTTGCATGTGGAAATATTATTTATTCTGCACCATTTATTTCAGGAAAATTTTTATAAAATCTTTCTGTTTCTGGATGAATTCACGTATAACTGGATATAGATTTTGTTTTTGCTTGATTGATTGAAATAATATTCAATACTTTTCATTCATTGAGATTTTTGTCAAATGCCTAAGAGTGTTTATAAATTTTTTGTAACAATTTTTTTATAACATCAACAAGTACTTATATGGAATCGCTTGATCCGGAGGCAGAGTGAAAGTCACGATAACCTTGACAGTTCTTTGATTAGTATTGTCTTTCACAGTTTTTTCTGGAGGATAATATTTCTGGAAGGTAATTTTTCCTAGAAGATAAATTTTTCTGGGAGATAAATTCTTATAGACTCCCTTAAGCCTAACGAAACTTTTGGATTCCTTGGAATGAATTATGGAAAGAATAGGAATTTCGAACATCGTGAACCATTGACTACAATACTTTACCAGCAGTAGTAATTGAGATACTCCACTATAGACTGCCTCCAGCATCACAACCACCCTGATATTAATGTTCACCACCTTCAGACTATCTACAGGGAGGTCACTATAACTAGAGAGTTTTTCACCAGCCATTCTATCCATCATCGACTGTGCACAGGGTGTACAAAATTATTGGGAAGTTTCGCCGACATTTCCAACGTCGCGTCCAGAAAATATACAGGAAAGTTCATTATTATTATAATTGTCTCCAATATCGAAATTTTTAACTGTAAATATTGTAAATAAACGCTTGTATATTATTGAGGAGTGTGATTTGCCTATCTGGATTTGGGTTGCTTCTATTCTGAAAACTCAATTTTTTGAAATCTACTCCCACTCTCCAGACTGAGCTCGGACATTTTAAAATATTTGAAGCCGGAAAGGCTGCAACATGTTCTTATCAAGTGCATTATTAGACACGAAGTAATTAGCCCTATCGAAACTATCAAAGATCAAGCCAACTCGTTTAAGACCCTTTCTAGTAATTTTCATGATCTTATAATTAGAATAATTAAGACAATCGTACAAAAGTTCACCTAAGGTGATGGGGTTCAGATTGCCAATATTTTTCTCCCTTGACTCAACATGGACCAGAAAAAGGCCTCTATCGGAGCTCCTATATTTATTATAAGACAGTTTATCATTCAAAATGGCTTCAAATTTCTCATGTAAAAGATTTAGAAATTCAGTACATTCTTCACGTACCTTAGCATCAATTATTTTGTCGGGATCATTAAGGATTATTTTAAGTCATCTTTAACAATGAAAAGATCAAGCCTGTTGTTAGATATTCTCAGAATTCTATCAGGTGCCTGTTGTGATCTAATACTTAATAACTTCAAAACCCGGAGGGGCACCCCGGGGCTAACTGTGGTCATAGCACTAAGTTAATTACTAGAAAGAAATAAAAAAAAAACACAACCACTCGTCAGATAAAACCCAAGTATAAAGAGATAAACACTTCTAATTAAAAACAACAACAGCCAAAAAAACTTCACTCCAAGATTACCTTATATCTATATACGATGTCAATATGAAAAAGTAGATAAGAAGCCAATAATAACTATGTCAGCAGGTATGAAAGATAAACTCACCACCTAGGATTAACAGAAAACACAGGGGAAATGGAAAACCACCACTCACTATGCCTTCTACCGATCGAATGGGGTCTATAAACTTAAATTTTTGAATTTTCAGTTTCATAGTTAACGTCGAGATAACCCATCATCAGGACGAGTTAAGATAAATGGAGTTCCTGTGTAGTTTATCTGTCGGCGCGGTAGTCAGAAACCCAATTCGACAGTTAACTCTCGTTTAAATTTATCGAATAGATTAACTGAATTTATTTTGACTTCAGAAACCGGTCATCAATCGTTTTAATTAGTGAGTCTTCAGTTATTTCATGAAAAACATCAAATTGTAACATGTTTCATTTTTTTATTTCACCAAAAATGAACTACATAGATGACTATTTGATCAATAAAGTAGTTGGTGGCATTAGTCGTTTCTACCACTGATAAAAATATATTAAGTGATGGAATGAAATGCTGTACGGAGAATCAAAACTCAATTGAAAAGTAAAAAGTCGATTAGAGGAAAGCAGAAATTGATTAACATATTGAATAAAGTGAAATATTTCCGATCTCAATTAAAGTATTTAAGAAAAAGGCGGTCTGCCACGTCTCAATTATCGGTTCACCTTTTCTCTATATCTTACAAAGGCTCAATTTGACTATCGATTATGTAGTCTCTGTTTGCACAACAACGGCGGATGGCCATCCTGGGATATGTTTTGTTACCAATTGCTGTTCATGATTCCTCGAAAATTCTGAAGGTGCTTATAGTACCAATCTGTCATAAGCTAATTTTGGGGATGGATTTTCTGAAACTTTGCAACCTAAATATCGACTTTTCTGAATTTCTTTACGATACATCTTTGCTTTCTTCAGAAGCCATCCATTCTATTCAGTCTTCAGATAATTTATCTGCAGTTCAGCGAGGTGAACTCAATGAAGTAATTGATTTATTCAAACTCATTGGCCCTGAACATATAATTGCTAGAACTTATCTTAAGAAATGTCAGATTTGTGCTTCTTGTAAGTATAGCAATTTGCCTCAAGCGGGTTGACTAGGGAATTATCGTTATATCAATTTCCATTTCAAATGATTTCGGCAGATCTTTTGGGACCCTATCCCAGATCTAAGAACGGTCATCAGTACGCCCTATTTGTTACCAGTGTGAAAAGAGCGGCCAAAGATAGCGGCCTAAATATTCGAAT
This sequence comes from Micraspis discolor, assembly GCA_030674115.1. Taxonomy (NCBI): domain Eukaryota; kingdom Metazoa; phylum Arthropoda; class Insecta; order Coleoptera; family Coccinellidae; genus Micraspis; species Micraspis discolor. The sequence continues at coordinate 41,517 of JARTUT010000497.1, read as the reverse complement.
ACACACGAGCGGCCAATCCATTGGCGTGCGCGTCGGTTCATATTAATTATACGAATTCGGTGCTAAAATTGAATTAATTGGAGAAATAAGAGGGATATCAGTGCCATTGCGATTTTCTACATCTGGTAGATGAATTCTGAGAGAAATGCATTGATCTAAGATACAAATGTGTCGAATTGGACTCGTCTGATTTAATTCACTTATATTTCTCGATAACGGAATGATAGTGCAAAAATACGAGGAATACTGGCAGTAAGGAATTGGATTGGAAAGTATAGTGTATTATTGAAAAAAAAATAGACTACACACAGAATATTTGGGAATAGTTTTTGATATATGAAATTCGGAGTCGTCCTTCGATGGAAAGGTGGAATTCTTACATCACCAAATTTGAAGCAAATATTCCATAGGACATGGGAAGAAAAAGGCCGAGAAAAAATTCGACTTGCCGAGGGGCTCTGGGGTTGAAATTTCAACCCTTAACATTCAAGGTCGTTTTTCGATAAGAAAAAAAGATCCTTGCATCACAAAATTTAGTACAAATATTTCTTAGTAGATGGGGAAGAGCAGGCCGAGAAAAAATTCAACTTGCCTAGGGGCTCTGGGGTTGAAATTGCAACCCTTACCATTCAAGGTCGTTTTTCGATCAGAAAAAAAGATCCTTGCATCATCAAATTTGGAGCAAATATTCCTTAGGACATGGGGAAGAATAAGCCGAAAAAAAATTCGACTTGCCTAGGAGCTCTGGGGTTCAAATTGCAACCCTTAACTTTCAAGTTCGTTTTTCGAAAAGAAAAAAAGAACCTTGCATCACCAAATTTGGAACAATTATTCCTTAGGAAATGGAGAAAAATAGGACGAAAAAAACTTGGACTTTCCTAGGGGCTCTGGGGTTCAAATTGCAAACCTTAACATTCAAGTTCCTTTTTCGATAAGAAAAAAAGATCCTTGCATCACCAAATTTGGTACAAATAGTCCTTAGGACATGGGGAAGAATAAGCCGACAAAAACTTCGACTTGCCTAGGGGCTCTGGGGTTCAAATTGCAACCCTTAACATTCAAGGTCGTTTTTCGATAAGAAAAAAAGATCCTTGCATCACCAAATTTGGTACAAATATTTCTTAGGAGATGGGGAAGAACAGGCCGAGAAAAAATTCGACTTGCCGAGGGGCTCTGGGGTTGAAATTTCAACCCTTAACATTCAAGGTCGTTTTTCGATAAAAAAAAAAGATTCTTGCATCACCAAATTTGGTACAAATATTTCTTAGGAGATAAGAAGAACAGGCCGAGGAAAAATTTGACTTGCCTAGGGGCTCTGGGGTTGAAATTGCAACCCTTACCATTCAAAGTCGTTTTTCGATCAGAAAAAAAGATCCTTGCATCACCAAATTTGGAGCGAATATTCCTTAGGACATGGAGAAGAATATGACGAAAAAAAATTCGACTTGCCTAGGGGCTCTGGGGTTCAAATTGCAACCCAAAACTTTCAAGTTCGTTTTTCGATAAGAAAAAAAGATCCTTGCATCACCAAATTTGGTACAAATATTCATTAGGACATGGGGAAGAATTAGCCGACAAAAAATTCGACTTGCCTAGGGGCTCTGGGGTTCAAATTGTAACCCTTAACATTCAAGGTCGATTTTCGATAAGAAAAATAGATCCTTGCCAGAGCTGTGCTAAGCCCCAAAAAAAAGTGCTTCGAGCACTAAGCCCTAAGCCCTCGAAAAAAAAGGCTTCGAGTCTCGAGTTCTAAGCACCGCTTTCGACAGAAGGCTCCGGATTACCGAGCACTTTTGCAAAAGTAATTGAATATTTCGAGCACTAAGCACTAAGCACTTTAGTGGGAACTATTTTATGTAATGTTGTTTGATTGAAATTAGAACTCTTTAGATTCATCGACATATCTAAAATTATGATTTCGAGACTGGGAAAAACTCAAAAGCCATTTTATTTGTTTTGTGAAACGCATGCATTCAATTTACATTCTGGTACTAGTTAATCTTATTCGTCGATCTGAATCTGAATGGCTGTTCCTAATCAATGCATAAAGTTGAATTAATAATCGAGGACAAATAATTTTATAAGCGAGAACACATTACTGAAAACATGTGGAAAGCACTGACGTGAGATCAGGAGCTTTTACGCGCTTGTTCTAAAGTCTTTTCTCAGACTTAAAAAGAGTGCGATTCAAAATCAGCCAGCACAATGAGTGTGAAAGAATCAATAAACATATATCTCAAATGGAAGTTGAGTAAACTTACAGTTCAGCAAATTCTTCGATCTGGCATTCTTTCCACATTTCTATACCATATATAAGTTGTTGTAGTTGAGTGTCATCAATTAAAACCGAATTTCAGATTCATAATTGCTGAGCTATCGGAAAGGTCTGGCCCAATAACTAACTTGACTTATATTTGGATAATAAACTAATTCTATTAATATGGAATCTCTATCTCATCTCTTTCGGAAGATAGAGAATATTCAGCCAAACATTTTCAAATTGGACCACCGTTTCTTCATCACGAGTCAAATCCAACCGATGGCGATCATTTTCAGCTCGATATTCAGAAATTACAGACATTTGGGAAAAAAATAGTCCTTTTGTCGCAAAATTCATAATGACATTTACATTCAAAATATGACAACTGCACACACCAGTATTTTAGACATGTTTGTCATAAAAATGAACCCACAGAATTAGTTTCATTTTCGGCTCAATATTCACTCATTATGACAACTTGTCATAAAATTAAAACCACCCTCATAGAGATTTATAGTTGATGTGATGTGAATTCATAGATAGAAAGATAATCTGTGACTTCATTTTCAGAAAAACTCATATCTTCTGGAGATTGTACGCTATGGTGATGAAATTTTAAAATATTTTAGGTACTTATACCCTGCATAAATGCCCTAAATTGTTGTGATCTGACGAATAACTTATGAGATATCGTGTATTGAAAAAAAGCATTTTGGGAATTTTTAAAAAATTTTCTCTCGTGACTATTTTCTCGAAATTTGGCACACTCCTTCCTTTTAACGCTATCTTGACATTCTGTAAGTAACGAATTAATAGGATGAATATTCAAGAAATTAATGTTATTAACTGCTAAACTATTCGATGGATTTGGCCCAATAACGAACTTGACCGAGATATTTGGACACTCGACCTATTTTGAAAAAATGAAAACTCTAGGTCCCTTCCTTCGGAATATAGAGAGTATACGGCCGGAGGGCCGGAAATACTCAAGTTTGACCTCGAATTCTTCATCAGGAAGTCAAACCCCATCGATTGAGGCCATTTTCGGCTCGATATTCGGAAATTACAGACATTTGGACAGAACGATAGCCCGCATGTTCCACTAGTAACAAGCGCGCAAAAACAAAAAATTTTCTGGCCTTCATAACCATAAAGTCAAATCAATGGTGACTGAAGAAATACTGAATATTAATTCAAAACGATCATTATCTTTGCGCACATAAAAAAAATCAAATACCGTACCTGCTTATATTGACCCTACTTCAAGAATTCGGAAAGGCTTAGTGCTTAGCGGATTACTAAGCACTAAGATTTTCGCGAGAGTGCTCCGAAAAACAAGCACTAAGCACTAGCCTTTGAAAAGTGCTCGCGAGCACAGTGCTCGGAAGCACTAAAGTGCTTAGAGTGCTTTCACGAGCACTAAGCCCAATGCTTTGGCACAGCTCTGATCCTTGCATCACCAAATTTGAAGCAAATATTCCATAGGACATGGGAAGAAAAAGGCCGAGAAAAAATTCGACTTGCCGAGGGGCTCTGGGGTTGAAATTTCAACCCTTAACATTCAAGCGTTTTTCGATCAGAAAAAATCATCTTGCATCACCAAATTTGAAGCAAATATTCCATAGGACATGGGAAGAAAAAGGCCGAGAAAAAATTCGACTTGCCGAGGGGCTCTGGGGTTGAAATTTCAACCCTTAACATTCAAGGTCGTTTTTCGATCAGAAAAAAATATCCTTGCATCACCAAATTTAAAACAAATATTCCTTAGGACATGATGAAAAATGAGACGAAAAAAAATTCGACTTGCCATGGGGCTCTGGGGTTCAAATTGCAACCCTTAACATTCAAGGTCGTTCTTCGATAAGAAAAAAAGATCCTTGCATCACAAAATTTGGTACAAATATTTCTTAGTAGATGGGGAAAAACAGGCCCAGAAAAAATTCGACTTGCCTAGGGCTCTGGGGTTCAAATTGCAACCCTTAACTTTCAAGTTCGTTTTTCGGTAAGAAAAAAAGATCCTTGCATCACCAAATTTGAAACGAATATTCCTTAGGACATGGAGAAGAATGAGACGAAAAAAAATCCGACTTGCCTAGGGGCTCTGGGGTTCAAATTGCAACCCTTAACATTCAAGTTCGTTTTTCGATAAGAAAAAAAGATCCTTGCATCACCAAATTGGAAACAAATGTTCCTTAGAACATGGAGAAGAATAGGACGAAAAAAAATTGGACATGGCTAGGGGCTGAGGGGTTCAAATTGCAACCCTTAACTTTCAAGTTCGTTTTTCGATAAGAAAAAAAGATCCTTGCATCACCAAATTTGGTACAAATATTTCTTAGGAGATGAGAAAGAACAGGCCGAGAAAAAATTCGACTTGCCGAGGGGCTCTGGGGTTGAAATTTCAACCCTTAACATTCAAGGTCGTTTTTCGATAAGAAAAAAAGATCCTTGCATCACCATATTTGGTACAAATATTTCATAGGAGATGGGGAAGAACAGGCCGAGAAAAAATTCGATTTGCCTAGGGGCTCTGGGGTTGAAGTTGCAACCCTTACCTTTCAAGGTCGTTTTTCGATACGAAAAAAAGATTCTTGCATGACCAAATTTGGTACAAATATTTCTTAGGAGATGGGGAAGAACAGGCCGAGGAAAAATTCGACTTGCCTAGGGGCTCTGGGGTTGAAATTGCAACCCTTACCATTCATGGTCGTTTTTCGATCAGAAAAAAAGATCCTTGCATCACCAAATTTGGTACAAATATTTCTTAGTAGATGGGGAAGAACAGCCTGAGAAAAAATTTGACTTGCCTAGGGGCTCTGGGGTTGAAATTGCAAACCTTACCTTTCAAGGTCGTTTTTCGATCAGGAAAAAAGATCCTTGCATCACCAAATTTGGAACGAATATTCCTTAGAACATGGAGAAGAATAAGACGAAAAAAAAATTCGACTTGTCTAGGGTCTCTGGGGTTCAAATTGCAACCCTTAACTTTCAAGGTCGTTTTTCGATAAGAAAAAAGATCCTTGCATCACCAAATTTATAACAAATTTTCCTTAGGAGATGGGGAAGAACAGACCGAGAAAAAATTCGACTTGCCTAGGGGCTCTGGGGTTGAAGTTGCAACCCTTACCTTTCAAGGTCGTTTTTCGATCAGAAAAAAAGTTCCTTGCATCACCAAATTTGGAACGAATATTCCTTAGAACATGGAGAAGAATAAGACGAAAAAAAAATTCGACTTGTCAAGGGGCTCTGGGGTTCAAATTGCAACCCTTAACTTTCAAGTTCGTTTTTCGATAAGAAAAAAAGATCCTTGCATCACCAAATTTGGTACAAATATTCCTTAGGAGATGGGGAAGAACAGACCGAGAAAAAATTCGACTTGCCTAGGGGCTCTGGGGTTGAAGTTGCAACCCTTACCTTTCAAGGTCGTTTTTCGATCAGAAAAAAAGATCCTTGCATCACCAAATTTGGAACGAATATTCCTTAGAACATGGGGAAGAATAAGACGAAAAAAAAATTCGACTTGTCTAGGGGCTCTGGGGTTCAAATTGCAACCCCTAACTTTCAAGGTCGTTTTTCGATAAGAAAAAAGATCCTTGCATCACCAAATTTGGAACAAATTTTCCTTAGGACATGGGAAATTGCCAGCCTCTTGTTCAATTCAACTAGATATAGAATGCCATTCAGACTGAAACTGAAGTAGGTTTCAGAGACGGTTTAGCCCAATTTGAATCCATAAAACTCTAACGACTATTGAAAAAAGCCGAACAAGGAAATATCGTATAGAAAAAAGATTCATTCGACCTAAAGACCTTTCTTTCTTATCGAAAAACGACCTTGAAAGTTAAGGGTTGCAATTTCAACTCCAGAGCCCCTAGGCAAGTCGAATTTTTTCTCGGCCTGTTCTTCCCCATCTCCTAAGAAATATTTGTACTAAATTTGGTGATGCAAGGATCTTTTTTTCTTATCGAAAAACGACCTTGAATGTTAAGGGTTACAATTTGAACCCCAGAGCCCCTAGGCAAGTCGAATTTTTTTCGGCTTATTCTTCCCCATGTCCTAAGGAATATTTGTTTCAAATCTGGTGATGCAAGGATCTTTTTTTCTTATCGAAAAACGAACTTGAAAGTTGAGGGTTGCAATTTGAACCCCAGACCCCCTAGGCAAGTCGAATTTTTTTTCGGCCTGTTCTTCTCCATCTACTAAGAAATATTTGTACCAAATTTGGTGATGCAAGGATCTTTTTTTCTTATCGAAAAATGACCTTGAATGTTAAGGGTTGCAATTTGAACCCCAAAGCCCCTAGGCAAGTCGAATTTTTTCTCGGCTTATTCTTCCGCATGTCCTAAGGAATATTTGTTCCAAATTTGGTGATGCAAGGATCTTTTTTTCAGATCGAAAAACGACCTTGAATGGTAATTGTTGCATTTTCAACCCCAGAGCCCCTAGGCAAGTCAAATTTTTTTTCGGCTTATTCTTCCCCATGTCCTAAAGAATATTTGCTTCAAATTTGGTGATGCAAGGATCTTTTTTTCTGATCGAAAAACGACCTTGAATGGTAATTGTTGCATTTTCAACCCCAGAGCCCCTAGGCAAGTCGAAGTTTTTCTCGGCCTGTTCTTCCCCATCTCCTAAGAAATATTTGTACCAAATTTGTTGATGCAAGGATCTTTTTTTCTTATCAAAAAACGACCTTGAATGTTAAGGGTTGATATTTCAACCACAGAGCCCCGCGGCAAGTCGAATTCTTTCTCGGCATGTTCTTCCCCATCTCCTAAAAAATATTTGTACCAAATTTGGTGATGCACGGATCTTTTTTTCTTATCGAAAAACGACCTTGAATGTTAAGGGTTGAAATTTCAACCCCAGAGCCCCTCAGCAAGTCGAATTTTTTCTCGGCCTTTTTCTTCCCATGTCCTATGGAATATTTGCTTCAAATTTGGTGATGCAAGAATTCCGCCTCTCCATCAAAGGACGACTCCGAATTTCATTTATCAAAAACTATTCCCAAAAATTCTGTGTGTAGTCTATTTTTTTTTCAGTGATACACTATACTTTCCAATCCAATTCCTTACTGCCAGTATTCCTCGTATTCTTGCAATATCATTTGCCCCATTCCGTTATCGAGAAATATAAGTGAATTAAATCAGACGAGTCCAATTCGACATATTCGTATCTTAGGTCAATGCATTTCTCTCAAAATTCATCTACCAGATGTAGACAATGGCAGTGGCACTGATATCCCTCTTATTTCTCCAATTAATTCAATTTTAGCACCGAATTCGTATAATTAATATGAACCGACGCGCACGCCAATGGATTGGCCGCTCGGGTGTACTCGAATATTTCGGCCGCTATCTTTGGCCGTTCTTTTCACACTGGTCTATTTGTTACTGATTGGTTCACCAAATCCGCCCTGATCAACCTTTAAATTGGGAGACTTTCTGTATATGGGTTCATTGAAAATTTTTTTCTATTTTTTGGTGGTCCACAAATAATTGCTGTAAACAATGGAGTGCAATTCACGTCTAATTAATTCAAGGCGCTTTAAAAATAATACAAATTACAGAAGATCTGGTACAACATTCGTTAAAATCCTGAAATTAATCCAACTGAAAAGATGACTAAAACTATATAATAATGTTTATTCCTCAACAATTTACAGATTTCATAAATCAAACAGAATCAAAATACAAGAACAAACATGACTAATCACTGAAGCTAGAAGCTTGTGCGTGATTATATCCTATCAAATAAAATCCCATCAAACACATAAAAAAATTCCACAAAAAAGAAATGCATTCACCAATAAAACCCATATTAACGCTTACAGTTGTGTCCCCTCCAGTTAGTCCAATCCGGCTTAGTATGATATATTCTAATAGTGTTCATATATTTGTTGTCACGTAGATGGCGACAGATACATCCATTCATATCACTATAGCAATTATATCTTTCATTCAGAAAAACCATAAAACATAGGAGAAATATATCTTTGACATAGTTCAGGCGATCAGATTGGCAAAACCCTAAGTTACAGACTTTTCACCTTTATACCTATGCTTCCTTAGAAATGTAACCACCGATGGTGTTTTCTTTGGAAAAATTGCGGAAAACGGGAATAACATTCTTTCCATACTGGAAAGGTTATTAGATCCTTTTTCACAGGAAAAGTTACCTGACTTATATGATGATGTCCAGAAACGAATTTATCAAGCTCACAAAGTGAATGCACAACGTTACAATCTGAGGAGAATAGGCGTCAAATTTCGTATCGGCAATAGAGTGTGGAAGATGAATTTCGTTCTTTCAGATGCGACCAATCACTTTTCTTTCGAACTAGCACTTAATTTGTTCCTTGCATAATCAACAAAGTTTAATCGCCCATTATGTATAACTTGGGAGACCTGAACGGAAGTAATCTCGGCAATTTTCATGTTTCGTATATCAAACTCCATATTGCACAGGATGATGCAGATGACGACACTGCGGATTGGTTAATTTTTTATTTTCTCTTAGTAAAATATTTTTGGTGCTATTTCATCATCTACTTTTTCCCTATGATAATTGTCTTCACCTTCCATATTATGAACCGTATCTTACCTATTGGAGGCTTGTTGAGGCTCTATTATTTTTTTGTTCATTCATTACCTTAATTATCTTCACCTCAACTATCTTTAAAGAAAAAAAAATCATTTCTACTAACGCCTAACATCGTTCCAGTGGTGCGTGCTAGTCATTATTGACGCATGGAAATCTCAGAGAGATCTCAAGTGCAACTGTGGACCGGTTTTGAGGTGACTGCCTCTCATCAGCACAGTGTGGCACTGAGAGTCTTGAAGGACGCTGCCAGTCTTAACAAAGAATGCAACCAACCTTTCAGACATACCCAGAAAGAGCGCCCTGTACATCTGTACTCTACACTAGAACTAGACCCACTCTCTCTGCAGATCCATACGACACGAAATGACATCCCAAATTTAAATGTCATCGCATGTGTTAACATTCATCAAAGTACCAGTAGCGAGATGAGGTGATTCGCTACCCTATTAGTCCAGTTATGGATGGGATATGTAGAGAGAAAAAATGATTTATACTAATGCCTTCGAACCGGTATGGACAAAGCAATATGTTAGAAAGTAACGACAATCACGAAAAAACATCGTTGCAGTGGTGCGAGCTAGTCATTATTGGCGCATGGAAATCTCTAGTGCAACTGTGGATCGGTTTCATGATGCACTTGAGGTCTTCATTCTTCGAGATTTCCATGTGTCAATAATGAGTAGCTCGCACCACTGGAACGTTGTTTTTTCGTAATTGTAGTCCTTTTTGGCGCTCTTGTTCACCTGAACAGAGTGCTTATCAATTTGCCCAAATGTCTGTGACTTTCGAATTTTTGGGCAAAAGTGGTATCAATCGTTTTGTTTGGACCTACTGATGAATAATCCGTGGTCAAAATCGATTCTGTCCGTCCGGCCGTCCGTCCGTTCCGTGAACACGATAACTCTCGAACGGATGAAGTTAGAGAGTTGAAACTTTCAGAATAGGTTTGAGGTATAAATATCTCGGCTAAGTTCGTTATTCGGTCAAATCGGCTGAATAGGTTCGAAGTAACAAAAAAAAAATTTTTTTTCAAATGACACTGTTCAAATAAAAATTTTTTTATGGTGCAGTTTTATCAGACGTATACAAAAATACCACTCTCGACTTCGACAAGCTAATAGTTCTGGAGATATGATTTTTCAAAATTTAAATAATTCTCAGCGACATTGAAGGATCTCTATATCTCCATGAAAGTAACTACGTTCGGTTGAGTAACGGTGAGGACGTCAGAATTATTTTCCAAATAGGAGAGTACAGGTTCAATTCCTTACGGAGTTTGAACTCAAGAAGTTTTTATCAACATTGATTATTATTTGACTTAATCTTAGAGATTTCAACTTTTGTATTTTTATTCAAATAGGTGTTAATGTCTATATATTTTTTTACTCCACTTTGGGTGACCTTCAATAGATATGCTTAGTGATTCCTACAAAACATATTCTCGTTGATTATTTCGACCTTGTTGATTTGAACAGTTGACATGTTTTTGACAAATTAATACTTAGGAATATGTTACTTTCAAACAATTGAATAATTACTCGTAAGTGGTTTACAAGAGCGCCTAAGCCAACTGACCTCACGTCAGTGCTTTCTAAATTTTAAACTTGACTATCTATACTTTTATTATCTTTGCCCTCCGATTTATGCATCATTTCTAGTGTCTTACCTTCGAAAGTAGGACATATATATTAAAGTCTCAGTACCTATTAATGTACTGACGTTCATCACTGTTATGCAATTTCTTATATTAATCTGAGTGTAATTGTTGATGTGCTCTTTGAATATTTAAATATTGAATCTGAAATTCTTCAAGATTCCATTACTTTTCTTCCTTTTTGGTCTTTATTTTTTTCTTAGAATTCATCTTGCAAGTAACCCTTGCTGGCGCCTATTATCTTTTCCTTTTTTTTTTTGCAATCATTAGTCAACCTCTAGATGTTTACTCAATCTGCCCAATTGTCTCAACACCTGGCAATTATTTTCTTATTTTCTTTTCTCTTTTCACGTATTTTGAGCTGGTTGGATCTGTAGAGATGTTCCTTTTTGGAATTATGTTTTATGGTAGATTCTCAGGCGGCGTGGTGTAACCTCTTCTCATTCATTTTATCAGACTCATCCCGAACACCCAGGATGGTTGTATGGTCCTGTTATCACATGGATTAAGACTCAAAACAGACAAGATAAGTTCCAGCAACAATTTAGACATCACCTGTTGATTTTCATAGCCAGAAATAAATCAGTTCCACATGCAACTTTTAATTTGGACAATTTAATATGGAATAATTTTCGACTGTTCGGGTGTTGACTATCATTGACTGGAGAGGAGGCATCTATTTGAACTTTCTGAAGGTGAATAAAAAGGTGGTTTTGTTCTCTATAAGCAGGAGCATTTTCGATAGAATTAAACTGAATGAATAATTTCTTTATCATTACAAGGGAAGTTCAATATAATTTTAAATTGTCTCCTATAACTAAAAGTTCAATTTCTTCTTGTTATTATTAATCTGGTGCCAGAATATTCGTGAACATTGCAAAAAAACGCTTGTATATGTTTGTGGATTTTGATTTGCTTTTGAACTTGGGTCATTTCTATTCTCAGAACTCATTGTCAGCACCCACTCCTTTTCGAACGACTGAACTCTGATGTTTCAAATATATTTGAAGCCTAGTGATGCTGCAAGTCCTATTCTTCAGATCCTCTCTTCCACAGGCTCCCAGTCTTGAATGTATTGTGTCCACCTTTTGCATTACCAATATGCGGACTCTCGCATTCGCCCTTTTCTGCTTTCCGACTTCGCTCCAATAATATAATATCCCATCAATTGTCTCAGATCCATTACCCTTCTTTGTTTCGCTTGTGACTTGTCAGTATTTGAGTTTGAGTTTTGAAATTCCTGTATGATCTCTTCGTTATTTGTTCTCCATCCCTGTTCATTCCATGCTCCAAGCTTCATCCATCTTTCGTTCCTTTTCCCTCTTTTTGACAGCTTTCTGAAAGCTAATTTTTGCCTTGAAAACGATAGAAGATGTCTGTCGGAACGTTGGAAAGAAGACCAATTGGATATGGAGGTTATTATGCAAATAATATCTACACTGGTTCCATCATCAAAAATTTATCGTCAACAATCAATTGAGATTACCGAGCAGATTACAGATTCCTCCAATTATAAACCTCGGCACCTCATAGTGTTTCAAATATGTGGCACCAAAAAATAATTGAAATAAGTAAATTAATAAATATCGAATTGTTTTTTCTTACTGTGTTGTCTGACTATTTTGTCTTGACTAAACGCATGGAAGTCACATGCGCAAAGACGAAAAGTGCCTTGTTCCTCTAGTTTTTTAACTTTTCATCGAATATTCCATTCAATTCAAGGGATTTTGATATTTTTAGGGGTGAATCTTTGTTAGAGTTTCACTTCATTGAGCAGCAACCAACAATACTTCATAAAACCAATTCCTAGAGCGGCAACCAACAATAAATCATCTGACTGAAATATAAATACCTCAGAGTTGGAGATCATATAGAGAAGAAAAAGAACTCTGTGTGTTCTTAGACAGAAAACGGTGATGTATTGATAGATAACCTAATGATCTGTCTACACAATTCCCAGAGCTAAGAGAAGACGGTTGTCGATTAGAGAAATTAGAGTTTAGAGGTTGAATAGACGATTTAAAACCGAATTTGTGTTGTTGTGAACCATCTGCCCAGTTGAACCCATATTATCCAATAGGTTATGGTAGCCCAGTGCACGTTTCACTACGCCACGAGGTAAACAATAACAAATAACTTTTGGAGAATCGTTCTGCTTGATTAACGGTATTGAAAACAAAATTATTATTTGAGGTAAGTGGAATTCCAACTTAAATTAAGAGGCTTGTGTTTTTGCTTAATACCGTCTATTGAAATGTTTTTTTTTCTTTCCATTTATTGAGAATTTCTGTTATCAAGAGAATGAATCAACTTGTTTGATTAATAACGGTTCTTAACCGTTGATACATTGAGGAATGAGTTGTTTTACATCAATTTTGAGATTTAGAAGTTTTGAAAATTTCTGTTATCAAGAGAATGAATCAACTTGCTTGATTCATAACGGTTCTTGACCGTTGATACATTGAGAAATGAGATGTTTTACATCAATTTTAAGATTTAGAAGTTTTGAGAATTTCTGTTATTAAGAGAATGAATCAACTTGCTTGATTCATTACGGTACTTGACCGTTGATACATTGAGAAATGAAATGTTTTACATTAACTTCGAGATTTCGATATATTAACTATAAATTTCACATATATCTCTTTTAGATTTAGAAGTTTTGAGAGTATACTCATCACGCTTGATGATGAAATTTGAGAATGATGCCTTTCACTGAACTACATATACTGCAGTTTGTTGGGTTAAGTGAGCAAACATTTCAGGGCTTCTCTCAAACAATACTTGCTGTGCTGCGTTGTTTGTTTGTAAGCTAGGGATATCGTAGGATTCAAGTGTGCATCCCGTACCTGTACTAATGGCCATACCTTTTTCATCAGGTACTCATTGCAGTGCGTGATACCACATGTTGAAGAAAGGTGTACATGTACGAGGTGGTGCTACTCGAAAACTTGATGTCTCTTGTTTCGAATTGTATCAGATTGCCGTGCATCTGAGACAGTTCAGAAGCACGAAACAAAATTCTATTTCTTATACCTGGTAGTAGATGATATTAGATGTACAAAGTGTGCATATAATGCACAAAATTCTAAAAATACATGATATAAATATTTTTGTTTCATCAAACCTGAAATAGATGGCAAACCAAGGAAAATTATTAGTCGAATATGGTAGTGACTCAGATTCTATTGTTTCACTTAGTGGAGAAGAGAGATGTTTGATGGAGGAGTATGAGAAAAGACTAAATCTTCCGAAAATTCGTGAGTTTCCCATGCAATTAATCATTGCAATTTCCTTGATACACATTTCATTTCGATTTGAGTGGTATCAATATGCGATATCAAAGAGATTAGATGAAACATGTAAGAGAGATTTTAGAGACATAGAAAAATCTTTTGAGACATAAGAGAACTTAGAGAGTAGAGAAATTGTCGACACTAGAGTTATTTTTTGAGATCATATTGTAGAGATCTTGAGCATGAGAAAATCCAGGTATAATAACTCAGTTAATGTTACAGAGGAATCGAAGACCTTTAAACCAGAAAGAGTGATTAAAGTAGTCAAAGATATCACTGTGAAAGCTGCCGATAAACAGCTAAAATTCAGATGTTACCGATTTAACAAAGAGGGTCACTGGTCCAATGAGTGTCATTTGAGGCAACAGAACAAGTGGTTTTGTTACAGTGGTAAGGCAATCAAAAATCATAAGGGAGATGATTGCCCTAACAACGTAGCAACACAGCAGACTAGGCAATCTACAGTAAATAGAGGTAGGATGAACAAGCCTAGTTTCAAAACCAGGAAATGGAGCCACAAAGACAAGAGAGGAACCTAGAGATTAAGAGAACCGAAGAGAAGCAATCCAGAGAGCCGCTTCAAAGCACGAAGAGTGGAAAATAAAGAGTCTGGAGAACCCAAAACAGGTGAGCTCGAACCATTTATCTCGTTCATTGCAGATTCTGGAGCAACAGACCATATCGTCAATGACTTTGAGAGTTGTCACAATAAGAGAATTAAGAATGCTAATAAAAATGAAATAGCAGACATTGTGATTGATGGTAAAGGTGAGTCAGTCCTATATTCAAACTCTAGAGAGGAGAACACTATAAGATTGGAAAATATATTTGTAGCTAAGGATGTATCTGAGAACTTACTTTCTTTACATAAGCTTGCAGACTCTGGTTTCAATATTTATCTAGATGATCAGGTTCTAAGAGTGTACAATAAGGTTACTAATGAGATTTTTTTAGAGGGTCGGTATGAAAAACCGAACTGGATTCTCAACTTCAAAGTGAGAAAGCAGACTTCTGATGAAACCAACCCAAAAAACCATTATGAGATTTACTGTTGCAAAGCAACAATAAGCGATGAAGATGAGATGAATCTACAATCGCAGAAACATACTAATAAAGCATTGTTAGGTTCGGAGGGAGAACTGGATTCTGCGGTTGGGAGGGAGAAAGAGCATAATCTCATCTCTTCATCTATAGAGACAGTTCTACAGGTTTCAACTGACAAAATGGAGGAAACAAAATCTGAACTAGAAAAAAACTGGGATTGCAGTCATATCAGCAGAGATGTCGTTAAGATTGATGACTTGGAATCGCTCCAAAACTTAGAAGAATTATGTATCGTGAGTCCATTAGATAATAACTCCTGTAACTCAGGAAACATCAATGAAGCAATGCTATGGCATTGTAGGCTAGGACATGCTTCACTTCACTATCTGAAGAAAATACAGAAGTTGGATGAGAGATTTAAAAATGTTAAATTTGATAATTTTGTTTTAGAATGTGAAGTATGCATAATGTCATAAATGGAGAAACTACCTTTTAAAGAGACCAGAATGAGAGCTGAAAGACAACTTCAGTTAATACACACCGACACGATGGGACCGATCAAACCACCATCTCACTCAGGACAATAGAGATTTATTAACGTCTACATAGACGATTATTAGAGACTTGCTAAAACCTATTAATCAAAAACAAAAGATGAATCGGCAAAAGCATTGGAGAAATTTCTAACATCAACAGGAAATTTGTTGGTAAAAAATGAGAAGGTGTGTTATATCAGGTCAGATCAAGGTACAGAATTCACTGGAAGGAAATTCTTAGAGGTACTGAATAGAGAAAACATAGAGAATGAATTTGCACCTCCAAATACGCCTGAACATAATGAAGTAGCGGAGAGATTTAACTCGACAATTCAAAAGAAGGCTCGTGCCTACATGTTTGATTCCGGACTACCCAAAAGTACGTGGGAGTTTGTCTTTGATGCGTCTATACATGCATACAATAGAACGCCACACAAGTCTATCGGATATCAAACAGCATTGACAAAGTTCGCACCCAATGCAAATTGCCATTTTGATCAAATTAAGAGATTTGGATGTATTGCATACATTAAAATTCCAAAACACACCTTGAAATTTGAAGAATGAGCCCTGAAAACTATCCTAGTGGGTCACACCGCTACAGAATATTTGTTGTGGCATACAAGCTCAGGAAAGTTGTTCGAATCTCGACATGTGAGATTTAACGAGAAATCTGTTTACAAAGATGTTTATAAAAAGAAACATCTTGATGAAACTGGAGGAAAATTAGAGACTGAGGAAAATAGACTGGGATGGGATGAAAAATTGTAGAGAGACTTTTGAGGAACAAAAAGAGGTAGAGAAGGCCGAGCCGAGGAAACGAGGCAGGCCTCGAAAAGGAACTAAACTAAATGTTCTTAAGGTATGTGATATGAAGGAAATCGCAAAACCGTATACAAGGAGCCAAGATAAGAGAACTGCCGATGAAAAGGCAAGTACCCTGCAACGTATAGAGAAACTCGTAGAAGTCACAAGCTATGCAAGGTTTCTAAACTATTTGGAGAACAGTACGTTGGAAAATTATGAGAAAACTGATAGAGAAGAAGAAATGAGGCATTGCCTTACCGCTTCGTTAAATAGAGAACCTATAAATTTCCAAGATGCTGTAGCGGCACTCCGTCACTGACAGAGGAGTGTGTAGAGATCACTTGGCGGCACCTCATATAACCCCCGCATAGCCTAATTCACAGCGCTTCGGTGGCCCAGAGGTAAGCGCTCAAGTTTCACACCGACTAGGTACTAGGTGCCGGGTTCAACTTCCGGCGGCTCCCTCAAACTTCTAAACCCTTTCGTCTACGGCATGGCGCACACAAGCCATACTGATGAGTCCAAATGTGTGCGCCAGGGACGAAACGCATAAGTAGGGATAATTTACGATCCTACATTGGTGACCCCGACGTGATGGGAACGGTTGTCTTTACGACGTGTCTTGGAAAAGCAGACGGTTGACGCTTGAGGTATACTCGCTCCCTCTCTGCAACTTCCAACGAAACTCTTGACGCCTTGCCCATTCCGTACAATATTCAGGGTCTGCCGCGGTATTGCGTATTTGCTTAGGTTCACATCACCCGTCCGCACCATACCGTGTGGTGTAGCTCAGCTCAGGTGGCCATCACCCGGCTATACTTACTGACCTTGTAACACGCATTGGTTTCGTTCCTCCGTCACTGGTAAGGGAGTGTGTAGCGGCACTCCGTCACTGACAGGGGAGTGTGTAGGGATCACTTGGCGGCACCTCATATAACCCCCGCATAGCCTAATTCACAGCGCTTCGGTGGCCCAGAGATAAGCGCTCAAGTTTCACACCGACTAGGTTCTAGGTGCCGGGTTCAACTCCCGGCGGCTCCCTCAAACTTCTAAACCCCTGCGTCTATGGCATGGCGCACACAAGCCATACTGATGAATCCAAATGTGTGCGCCAGGGACGAAACGCATAAGTAGGGATAATTTACGATCCTACAATGCTATTAATTCTAGAGAAGGCCACTTATGGAAGAGAGCTATAAAAGAAGAAATTGACTCAATGGTACATAATAATGTATGGATATTGGTAGATAGAGAAAAACTACAAATATCTGGAAAATGGGCCAATATTATTGACTCGAAATGGCTCTTCAAGAGAAAATTAGAAGCAAATGGTCTTACACGATACAAGGCGAGGTTAGCATTAGAGGCTTTACGGACAGAAATCTTTATGACATTAAAGAGACATATGCACTAGTGTCTAGACTTCCAGTAATTAGAGCTACACTTGCAATCATTAATAAATACTAGTAATTCAGTAGATCCATAAGCCTGTAGATCAGAAGGCCCGTAGATCAATATAGACCAGTAGATCCATAAGCCCATAGATCAATATAAACCATAGTTAAATGGGGCCCGTAAATCAATATAGGCCAGTAGATCCATAAGCCCATAGATCAATATAGACCATAGATAAATGAGGCCCATAGATCAGTAAAGCGCACAGAAACACGAAACACGGCAAAAAATCCGTTGAAGCAAAAAAACACGAAAGAACGCAAAAAGCCCAAAGGAACCCAAAAAAACTCGAAGGAACGCAAAAAAAACCGTTGAAAGCAAAAAAACACGAAAGAACTGGAAGAAACACGAAAGAACGCGAAGATACACGAATGAACCCGAAGAAACACGAAAGAACGCGAAGAAACACGAAAGAAAGCGAAGAAACACAAAAAAATCGGGAAGAAATACGAAAGATCACAAAAATCCCAAAGGAACCCAGGAAAACCCGAAGAAACGCAAAAAAAATCCGTCGAAAGAGAAAAAACATGAAAGAACTGGAAGAAACACGAAGAAACGCGAAATAACACTAAAGAACCCGAAGAAATACGAAAGAACGCGAAAAAACATGAAAGGACCCGAAGAAACACGAAAGAACCCGAAGTAACACGAAAGAACGCAGAGAAACACGAAAGATCGCAAAAAGCGCAAAGGAACCCGAAAAAAAATTGAAGGAACGCAAAAAACCTCGTCGAGAGCGAAAAAAGATGAAAGAACTGAAAGAAACACGAAAGAACCCGATGGAACACGAAAGATCGCGAAAAATCCAAAGGAACCCAAAAAACCCCGAAGGAGCGCGAAAAAACCGAAAGGGCGTAAAAAAACTCTAAGGAAGACGAAAAACCCCGAAGGAGCACAAAAAACCGAAAGAGCTCAAGAAATACCAAAAGAACATATAAATCGCACACCCTGTATGACATTTTATTGAAATTAGCTTCCGTACGCGGAAAAACACGAAATTTGAGGAAAACTCTGGTGAAAGTCAGCGCTAGGAATACGCAACTCAGATGCGACACCCTGTATATGAATCGAAAATATTTTATCGAATTAAGAACCCGTAAGCAGAAACAGCCGAAATAACTCGATGGAAAGTATTTGTTAATAATAGGCAACGCATATGGGACACCCTCTATATAATTGATTCGCAGTGGGTGCTTTCTCCAAAAAAAACCGAAATAATATTAATTCAACTCCAGCATCGATTCACCCTCCGTGAATTTTACTAAAGTTGAATAAAAAAATTATTATTATTTGATAAAGCTCTAAAGATGTGCAGATAAATAGAGGCTACTCAATTTCCAGTTGTTCCCGCTTAAACCGAGTGGACTGGATTTATTCTGTGATACAATTGCCGCAAGGTCTATGTTTTCAAGACGACTCTTCTCGAAACCCGTTCGGGTTTCTTCGTGGAAATTGTGACAGAATGGAATAATTCTCGACTTTCGGTCTTAGCTCTCTACTTGGATATGAAAATGGGTTTCTACTGCCCGAACGAAACAGAAATGTCAAGATTACGTTAGATCAAAATTGAGGGAATCGAATTTTAAAAACACTATTTTAGAAATATAGTTCGTTTCTCTCTGATTTCTGAGGCCGTTTGAACTGAATTAAAAGAAAGACTAGTAAGCCAGGAGATCCATAGGTCCGTAGATCTATAGGCCAGTAGATCCATAAGCCAGTAGTTCAATAAGCCCATAGATCAATATAGACCATAGATCAATGAAGCGCACAGAAACACGAAACACAGCAATGAAACCCGTTGAAGACAAAGAAACTCGAAAGAACGCTAAGCAACACGGAAGAAAGCGAAGAAACACAAAAGAACGCGAAGAAACACGAAAAAACACTAAAGAGCGCCAGTAGATCTATGGACCAATAGATCCATAAGCCAGTAGATCCATAAGCTAGTTGTTCCATGTGCCAGTAGAACCATTGGCAGGTAGCTCAATGTAGCCCATAGATCAATGAAGCTCGCGAAAACACGAAACTCAGCAAAAAACACGACAAGAAGCGAAAAAAACTGAAGAGTGCTACGAAACAGTAAAGAAACCATAAAACCTCATAGAACGTAAAAAAACTCAAAAGAACATATTAAACCCCGAAGAAACGTAAAAAATCTGAAAGCACGCAAAATATTCCGAAAAAATGCAAAAAAAAAAAACTGAAAGCACGCCAAATATCCCGGAAAAACTCAAAAAAACCGAAAGCACGCAAAAAATCTCGAAGAAACTTAACAAACCCTGAAAGAACTCGAAAAATCCCCAGGGAACGCAAAAAATCTGAATGCACAAAAAAAAGCCTCAACAAAACCCGCAGAAACGCAGAGAAATCTCGAAAAAAAAGTAAAGCATCCACAGAGAGCAATGCTCATAACAAATAATTCAACAAATACTCTTTAAAGTAATGAAAAATTTCGACAGCAATATTTTCTTGCTGAAGAGAATTGAGAGATAGCAAAAGTTCAGCAATTTTTACAAAAAAAAAAACAATTAATCACTGTGTTCCTAAAAAAAGTTGTTATTTCAATTTGCCACAACATTTCAAAGAAGCGAGAGTGAAAAAAGCAAATAATATTAACTACGTTTTAATGACTAAGGGTTTCCGCAACTTTACCATAAAATATGCCATTTGGAGGAGTAAGAATAGAAATTCGTGATAATAAACAGAACATTTTTCGAGAAAACCCGTTTCTCAGATAGAAAATTGTAATTGCCAGCCAAAGAAAACAAAAATATTCTTCCTACCCCCTGTATATTCACACGGAACGCGACTTGCTCAAACTTAACCGTACATTCTCTTAAATTCGCCTCACTTATAGCAAGGGATGTAGATATTACTCTCTTCTATGGCGTGATCTGTCATCAGTATCAAAACAATGATCGCTTTTGACAGATTCTATAAAATCGATTTCTTAAGGAAAAGAATTAAGTAGTTTTTGAATGTACGGAATAATGATGATTATTTTCATCAGTTGTTCTCGTATGCATAGGGAACAGGTAAGCTTTATTTTTATCTAATGCTAACATATTCAAAATGTATGTTTTAGACCAAAGGAATTGAAGAACTGTCTTTGTGTTGTGACTCTTGAGGAGAAATGATCCTTCGTGGCTTTCAAGGAAACTTACCATACCTTCAGTAATTATAAGTAGTCTCTGGGATACTGCCATGAAATTTCATTCATTTGAAATTATTTCAGATTATCTTCATCCCATGACATGAATGGAATAATGGAAGTAGATGCAAAAAAACAATGATTTTGATATATCAATAGAAAATTAGATTATCTTACTTTGATTAGGATGAAAACCTGCAAGATATGAAGTATAAATTGAAGTAGTGAAGATAATATTTTTGGAGTTGAATTGTAATATTATAAATTATTATATAGATAATGATTATTTGAACACTTGAGTTTAAATAACTATTTTATTCTATAAACAGGAAAGTATCTGCAGATGTTGAATTAGCATGTAACTTGATTCTGACAAAATTTTAGCTTGCATCGTTGCAAGATCATTTAATTATCAAGGGTATTATATATGAAAAAGTATATGCTATCTACACTATTTTTTTTTCATATATAGTAAAGCTTTGTAGGATTGAAGATGCCATTTAGAGTATAGATAAGATCACATAGTAATTTTTGTGCATGTAGATTATCGAAATAATAAGAGGAAATCTTAAGTGATAGTGAGAATCATGAGTGAAACAAAATTAGTGACTTCAGAAAGAGTATATAATGAAATGTGTGTAACAGTCTGAAAAAATTGCAAAGCGATGGAATCTTTGAGCAACTGTTTTGCTTGATTATGGGAAGAATGTGATGACGTAAACTGCCAAAGGCAGAATTCTAAGCCTGGAACCAATGAGTCTAATGGCAAAAAAAAGATTTTTCCCTTTTTTAAGATCATAATTAATTTCACAGGATCCTTGCTATGTTTCTTTCTGTAATGACAACTGAAATAACCTGAATGAATGATTATCTGCATATCCAAGGACTCTAAATTATGAAAAGTAGGTATGTGAGTAACATCAAATCCAGGTAAATGGATTTTTCATGCATATTGAGGATTTGTATGATTTAAGAGGTCATTTAATATGTAAGGAAGTTAAATATAAATAATGAAATATTACCTTCAGTTTTACAGAATATAAGAAGTCATATTTATCCTTGTAGGTTCATTTTTTTAGAAACCTTAGATAGTATAATATAGTTAGTTATAATGACCTTCATTTTTACAAATATTAGAGACAATATTAATCCTTGTATTTGTAAAAACTTGATGGAGAGACCAAACAGTCATCTATCATTCAATTGAAGTATAATGGGACATTTTAGCGGATAGAAATATATAAAATATGATAGAAACAGCTTAGACTCTTGAGTATAAAAAAAATCTTATATGATGGTGAGAATTAAATGAGTGAAACAAAATTAGTGTTTATGGAAGTGTAGATTAGTCCTTAAAATATCAGAAATTATGGAATACCACTATCTCAGATGTACCACCAATAAAAGTTATCAATTTGGTGAACCCCTTTATTGAAGTATTATGGAAGTTGGCATAGATTACCTAATGATCAGAGGAATATTTATTTCAAAGATCTGACCTAGTCTAAGTTTGATAGATAAAGATATTGAATTGCATATTCAAAATTTAAATTCTCTTGGAATTTGCAGAACCAACAGGAATAAAAGAATTGCAAATATTTGATCAACTACTGTTACTATTTTGCTTGATTGTGGGAAGAACGTAATGAAATAATTAATGAAGACAGAATACTTAGCGTGGATGGATATATCTGATGGTGAAAGAAGGATTTTTTGTTCTGAAGGCATGATGAATTTTACAGGGTCGTTCCTATGTTCCTTCCTGGAATGGAAATTGAAATATACAACCCTAATAAAATATCATCTGCTATATGCAAATCCCTACCTGCGAAATATCCATTTGAATTAGTTTATTGTTTGGTTACGATTACAATCATACATAAAGAAAAGTATGATTACAATACATAAGATTAGAATGTCAACGACAATTGTCATTTCAGAGTAGGAATCGACAGGGGTGAAATGAATTTGCTAGGGATTGTAAAACTGATTCTATGCTGGGTAAATTTTTGAATTTCTTAAATACACATCGTAGACTGTTAAACTATAAGAGAATACCTCACCAGGGTTCTTACGAATCGTATGAATTGAAGAATTTTCAAAATATTATACGGAGTATGGATTAAAATTGTAATTGAAAATATGTGACAATGTTCTGTGAACGTCGGACGTGACTGATGATCTGGAAATTTGTGTTTGAGCCGAAGTAAGCTATTTTCAGCAATTAATTTAAAATATTTTTACTTTCGATTGGAAGATATGAATAGCTTTATCCAAAGGTCCGATTCTCGTGGAAGACACATATGAAAACGGCTTTTCCCGATCGCGTCAGTGGAAAAAGCCTTTTTTAATTTTACCGGACCATCTTTCGCGAAAAACCGGGAAATCGGTGTTTTAGATAATTTTTTTGAAAATGTTAGCGTGGTCGTATAGGCATGTGAAATGCACCTAACGAAAGTCCGTCTCATGAACTTTACGGTGCTCGCTTTGCTCGCGAGATCGCCTTCCCCTTTCTACCTCGAAATATCGCATTTCTGAACCCCTCGCCGACCCAAAGTTTTTCGATCTCCTTCTGTGGATTACCACAGAAATATTCCTTATTGTTTTTAATATATTGGGATTACACTATATGTGAGGAAATCCTACCTGCAAAAAGGTTTTTATGAAAATATACATTGATTACGAATGATGAATATAGGTAGTCATATTTTGATAGATTCATTTATATAAATAAATACAACCAAGCACGATGAATTTTACACGGTCGTTCCTATGTACAACCCGAATAAAGTAGTATCTGCTATCTGCAAATCCCTACCTACGAAATATTCATTTTGATTTGTTTATTGTTTGGTTGCGATTACAATACATAAGATTAGAATGTCAACGAAAATTGTCATTTCAGAGTAGGAATCGACAGGGGTGAAATGAATTGGCTAGGGATTGCCAAACTGGATCTATGCTGGGTACATTTTTGAATTTCATAAATACATATCGTAGATTATTAAACTATAAGAGTATACCTCACCAGGGCTCTTACGAATCGTATGAATTGAAAAATTTTTAAAATATACGGGGTATGTATTAAAATTGTAATTGAAATTATGTGACAATGTTCTGTGAACGTCGGACGTGACTGATGATCTGGAAATTTGCGTTTGAGCCGAAGTAAGCTATTTTCAGCAATTAATTTAGAATATTTTTAATTGCGATTGGATGATACGAATAGCCCTATCCAAACGACCGATTCTCGGGGAGTACACATATGAAAACGGCTTTTCCTGCTCGTGTCCGTGGAAAAAGCCTTTCTCAACTTAACCGGATCATCTTTCGCGAAAAACCGGGAAATCGGTGTTTTAGATAATTTTTTTGAAAATGCGTGGTCGTAAAGGCGTGTGAAATGCACCTAACGGAAGTCCGTCTCATGAACTCTAAGGTGCTCGCTTCGCTCGCGTGATCGCCTTCCCCTTTCTACCTCGAAATATCGCATTTCTGAACCCCTCGCCGACCCAAAGTTTCTTGATCTCCTTCGGTGGTTACCTGTATCGAATTTAATATATTGGGATGATTTACATGCTTGCCAATTAGATGAAAAAACTGCTTTCCTAAATAGAACTATAGAGGAGGAAATATATATGGAGATCTCTGATGGAGTAGACATCAACAATGAGATCAAACGATCTCATGTATGCAAACTCCTGAAAGCCCTATATGGACTGAAAATAAGTCCGAAGAGATGAAATAAGAGATTCACCGAAGAGATTAAGAAACTGGGTTTGGAAAATGACTCACATGAACCCTGTTTATACGCTTGGAGGAAAAATGGTAAAATGACACTACTAGTCACATATGTAGACGACATACTGGTGGCTAGTAATGATATACAAAAGCTGCAGGAAATCAAAGACCGCTTAAGAACAGCATTTTAAATGATGGATCTTGGAGAACCTAAAAACATTTTAGGTATAAACATAGAGAGAAACAAAGAAGAGCGGTATATCAAAATAAATTAATCGAACTATACCAATAATGTATCTTGCAAATGGAACACGACCAGACATTACGTTTGCTGTTAACTATTTAGCGAGAAAGCCAGTAGAGCCCACCGAAGCTGATTGGAGAGATGTTAAGAGAATCTTCAGGTACTTGAAAGGAACTGTGGATTTAGGACTCACATTTACTTCTCGAACTGAAGATCTAGAAGCATTTACTGATGCAAGCTTTAGAGACCATGGAGAATCTTCATCAAGTGGAGGCTATGTTATTAGACTGTTTGGAGATGTAATAGCTTGGAGGAGCCATAAACAAACCTATGTCACCTTGTGCACCTGTTAGGCCGAATACCTAGCTATGAGTGATGCCTGCCAAGAATTGATATCTCTTGATAAGGCACTTAGATTTGTGATAGGGAAAACAATGTTTCCTGTAACAGTCTGGTGTGACAATAAATCCGCTGGAGACCGCACCAAGAAGGATGGTAGCCACAAACTAAACGTATTCGATTATCAACTAGAGGAAATAAGTGACGATCTGCAGCTAAGAGAAAGGACTGGACTTAGGCGACATATGACTGAAACACATGGTGATTTCATATAACAATGTGTTGAAGACAAGAAAATTACAGTGAGGTGGATTCCAACTAAAGAAAATATAGCTGACATAATAACAAAACCTTTACCATCAGATGCTCATAAGAAACTGACTCAAAAACTTATGTTCTGATTATCTTAGAATGCAAACTGATTATTTTTGCTTTTAGATTTACCTTAGAGGATAGAATGCTGGTTGTAGTCCGATGAAGGATGGGAGTATTAGAGTTTTACTTCGTAGAGTAGCAACCAACAATACTTCATCAAATCAATTCCTAGAGCGGCAACCAAGAATACATCATCTGACTGTAATATAAATACCTTAGAGGTGGAGACCATATATAGAAGAAAAAAAACTCTGTGTGTTCTTAGACAGAAAACGGTGATGTAATGATCTGTCTACACAGTTCCCAAAGCTAAGAGAAGACTGTTGTCGATTAGAGAAATTAGAGTTTAGAGGTTGAATAGACGATTTAAAACCGAATTGGTGTTTTTGTGAACCATCTGTCCAGTTGAACCCATATTATCCAATAATCTTATTGATCATTGATTATTGAAATAAAGAGGGGAGTTTGAAAGTTAATGGTAGTTGAATAAATGAACCATTCCAAAATAACACTCTGTATCTTAAAAATAGAGAGAGATAGACCCTGAAAATGAAGGACATTCTGATTCACCTCAGTCATCTATCCTTACCTCTACCTTTTTATCAATGAATCAGGTATAATGATGGTAATGTTCATTCATCACCATTTTTCAAGCAGAGATTCAGCATTGTTATTTCAAATAAATTTTCGTGGTCACAAAAACGGAAAAGATTATATTGTCTATGTACAAGATCATCAAAAAATTT
The DNA here is from genome assembly GCA_030674115.1 of Micraspis discolor. NCBI lineage: Eukaryota > Metazoa > Arthropoda > Insecta > Coleoptera > Coccinellidae > Micraspis > Micraspis discolor. The sequence continues at coordinate 15,272 of JARTUT010000497.1, read as the reverse complement.
GATAAAATAAGATGTTGAAAACTTAAAATTTTCCCAGCACAGGTTTGACTTATTTGATTGGACAAATTACAAATTTTCGAGAAATCATTTTCTTTTCGTTAATCGCTCAACGAAATTGGATGTGTATTTTAGCAGTGTATGGTGAGAGCGCTCTCAAGGATTACGACACCACAAGCTGGGTAAGTCCATAAAATAAGACTTTTTTGTAATTATAATATATTTACGAAAAAGTCTGTTCGACATGGCGATAGTGAAGGCGGCCAAATCAAAAATTCCAATTATAGCGATGAATTGTCATAACAAACTCACATATATCTCTATTTGCGTTTCGTTAATCAAGGAATTCGGCTCTTCACTCGTCAACCATAATTGACATTCGCCTGCTTTGTTTACGTTATTGAAAATAATAAACAATCGATTACTGACTTAAACAATGTTTCAATTAGAATAATCATTTCACTTCAATTACTATTCACTTACTTTTCTATGCGTATTTTGTGAAGATTTTCATTATATTAGTAATTGTGGAACATATTGACATTTAGAAATCTCAACGTTCTTCATTTGTTCTTCAATACTGTTTGTATTAACTAATTACATTTTCATCGATTAGTGATTCATTGATTTGTATAGTTGCTGGTTCTAATGTCGGAAATAAGGAATTAGTTCTGAAACGAAAAACACCTTTTAATCGATGAGTTTATTATGGTGTTTGACTTATTTGATTGGACACGATTAGAAGTCTTTAAGATCAAAACCAATTTCGACATAACAAACTCACTCTTACTTTTACTCTGCAATAATTTATTTTCTGAGTAGATATTTCAAAGTTTTCTCACAAAATTGAGATGAGGTATTCAGAATGATTCACAGAGTACAAAACTTTCACCATAAAAACTCGGTTCATCGAGAAATTTTGGAAGATAAAAAATTTTGGGCGTTTCATCTACTAAGCTTCGAGTAGTGTTTGATGGCCTAACTGATTATAAATCAGGACCAGAATTCATTTTTTGTGATGCTAATGTCTATTTCTCTGGCGTTCATGAAGAAATAAAAAGTACACTCTCAATAGAGTTACGTTTGGGGTTTCTTCTGCACCATATTTGGCCTTAAGGACCCTTAAGGAGCTGGCATATCTGGAACAAAAATCGTATCCTGCTGCTGCTAAGCTGATACAAGAATCGATCTACGTCGACGATTTCTGCGCAGCGCCTCATCGATTGAAGAAGCCCTTCATTTACAAACAGAGTTGATTGCTCTACTCAAACGAGGAGGTTTTGAGTTTTGCGAAAGTGGGCAAGCAACCATCCTTCGATTCTTGCAGCTGTTCTAACGACAAACACACAAATGCCACTCAGTTTTGTAATATTGACGAATGGCGATAGTGAAGGAAATCAAAATGTTCAAAAATTGTCCATCAATTTTCGACATAACAAACTCACTCTTACTTTTTTGCACTCTGCAATAATGAAAGATATTTCAAAGTTTTTCTCACAAAATTGAGATGAGTATTCAGAATTCACAGAGTACATTTCACCATAAAAAAATTTGTTGATGTGAGATTGTCTGATTCTTCCAAATAAGGTTTCGTGCCTAACTGATTATAAAACCACATTTTAATGTCTATTTCCATGGATTCTTGAAGTTGAAATAAGAATCTCAACTCATATTTTCAAGAATAAGCAGATAATCAAGATTTTGTAATTTACTGAATAATTAACAACTAAAAGAGAATTACAAGCAAAGATAAATAATCCTAATATGAGACAGTTTTCTCTGCAAGTAATGGTCAATTCGAATTTTAAAGTGACATATAATTTTATAAACTCATATATATAGAAGATTAATTATTGACTTCAAAAAGTGTGAAGTTAAAAAAACAAAGGATGGTCAAGTCGACCGAAATATCAATAACTATATTTCAGTGTTGAATGAATATTCACTGGTTCGAACGTCAATTAAATTACATCGTGACATTCGATTAAAATGTCATCAGAATGTACATAGTTTTTTCGTGATAATCAATTGAATTTGAAACTATTTTATGGCACCAAGTTTTTAAGGTTTCATCCTCTCACACAAAACACAGAATATATACATCCATCTTTGGACTTTGGTCAATACGATTTGCTTCTTTTTATCGAATTGTTCTAGAGAGACAAATCACTATCATCATCAATTTGCTCGCAATGCACACCGAACAGGATCCACGCATTAGGATGGCATCCACATTATCACCTGAAAAATGAAATATATATTAGATTTGGTCGTAATTTCACAGAATTGGATAAATATTACAATTCACCATGTTCACGGTAAATTTTTGATGATAGAACTCAAGTAGAATTATTGTTAGCGTAATAATCATCATCTCTTATTCTTCCTAACGTTTCAACAGACATCTTCTGTTGTTTCCGAGTTAAAAATAAGCTTTTAAGAAAGTAGCAAACTCCGGAAAATTATTATTGCCCAAATAATAATTATATAAATTCACCATGTTGAAAAATAATTGAAAAATTTACTGATGTTTGTACGAGTTAGCTTCTAAATTATTTGAAGACTTTTTGTTATCATATTGTGTACTTACAATGTGTCCTAATGGCTTTTGATGAAATGAATTGAATCTTGTATGTAAATAACCTGCAGTCTCTTCGACCAATTTCCCGTACCTTCAGAAAGCCCCTTGTTCATTTCTGAAGGCATCTGTATATTTCGAAAGTTCCCTCTACATTTCGGAAAACGAATTCACAATTGGGAATGCTTCTGTACTGTTCGGATGCCTCCTGGGCATTTCCAAACAAACAAAAATTCACTTGTTAACCTTGGTCAAGTTTATTATTGAGTCAATACCGTCGAATAGGCCAGGAGTTATTAGCTTCTCATATATGATTTCCTCAATAATTCTTTGAATATTCATGTTGTAACTTGGAAGATTATCGATAATCTATCAATAATAACACACAACAGATTGCCATTCTTCTATGAAGAAACACATTTTTATACTTCTTTTTCTAGTGCCTATCCGGTCCGATGTTGACAATCATCTTGGCTATATGAATTTTATCAACTGCCGACCTGTAAAACGATGTCATCGTCGTAGAATACCAAATTGGTTTTTAGCCGTGAAATTCTCCTACGGTCTAGGCCGCATTAACCTGGAATTTTTCTTGCATAATCTTCTGTAGTAATATTGTACATATCCTATAGATCCGCATTACGTGACCTAGGTATTCCAATTTGCGAGTCTTCACCGACATAATTATCTCAGTAGATTCTTAGGATTTCCTGTATAGCCTCTTCCCGAATGCCGTTAGTTTCTTCATTGAGGCTTCAGAAGGGATCCACGACTTACACCATACAGTAATACGGAGAACACATAACAACGAAGGGGCCGTATTTTGGTTTGTTGTTTTGGTTAAATTAGATGCCATTCTGGAAAACTCTTTTTACGCTTTTTTTTTTTCAACATTTTATGTCATGAGAATAATCCTATCGGTCATTCAACACAGATCCCAGGTAAGTATAGTTATTAACTCGATTTATATGTTTATTTGTAGAAAGTGTCAAATCTTCTTCAGGAATTATAGTTACACTAATCACCATATATTAAGTTTTATTTGTATCAAATCTGTATTTTTGACTAATTCCTATCATTCTTGTTCTACGTTCTTTCAGGTCTTCAGGTCCTTCTCTTTGGTGTCATCAGCGTATTTTAAATAATTCAGATGTTTATCCAACTATAGAATCAACATTCTAGATTAGCTTTTTCTAATATTTATTCAGAATAGATATTGGGCAGAGGCGACAAACTCAGCCCTGTCCTTGTCCTCGTTATATTTTATCTCCTCTGATTTGTCTCCATCGATGTTGAAATATGCCGACTGATTCCAATAAAGATGTCCGATTATTCTCAATTGTCGATCTTCTTTTCCTTCCTTCTTATATCCTTTTTGATTTTATGGTGTTGTGCTCTGTCAAAGGAACTGCGATAGTCCAGGAAGCAGGCGAACATATCATAATTCACATCTCGATATCTTCAAGTAATACCTGGATAATGAACAGTGCTTCTCTCATCCCCACTGTACCGCAAAACCCAACCTGAGTCTCCGACATGTATTTTTCACATAATGTATGAATCCTTCTATGGATGATAATAAGGAATACTTTTAATAAATGGCTCATGAGAGTGATTGTTCTGAAATCTTCGCATTTTTTCGCTCCTGATCTTTTAATCAGTGCGATGAATTCAGATATGAACCATTTTTTCGGGTTGTTTCCTATTTCATAAACTCAATTGGATATATGGGTTATCTTTTTCATACCATGTTTTTCGAAAATCTTCAAAAATTCAGAATGAACTCCATGAAGACCAGCAGCTTTATTGTTTTCCATTTGACTTATGGTAGCTATGACTTCATCAATAGTAATTGAAGATCCTGAATTATCTTTCAGTGGTAGTAGCTTTGGGCGTATGTCTTCAAATAGCTGTTCCAGATATATTTTCCAAACTTCTATTTCTTCTCGTTATTCAACTATTACAATATCCGATAATAATAATAAATAACAATATACAAATTCAAGAAATAATCCGGTACGAAAGCAACGATGACAACAGGACAGACCCGAGGAAACCACAGCGTGAAAACCATACAGAGAATGAACCAAATGACGAGATTGTTACCAAGTTAAAGGACACACTGAATACTATACTTCAAGAATATAGTGGATTGGACCCAACAACTAGACCATACATCCCGAAACAGAAGACATCACGACGACTAGTGTAAACCATAGAATTGCTCAATGATCTTGTACTACCTCAAATTATAAATGAAATAACAACATTCAACGAGCTTCATGATTTGATATACTGTTCAGCAGTGACTGTGGCAATGATTGCTGGTACCAAAATCGGAGATAACAATGGAAGAAGAAACCAACCAGCACATACCACCATGGAACGAAAGGCTAATGAGAGGGATGAAGACAAGACGAGCTGAAATTGCCACGCTTACGGAGTACAACAGAGGAATTCCAAGTAGAAAAGTGAAGAGAAATGTTCTGCAAATATTCGAGAAGTATAAGATGCACACACCACGGGATCTACTCAACACTGTTTCAGCTGACCTGCTCGACACTTTACATCAAAAATTGTCCGCACTATGTGCAAGACTCAGAAGATAATCGAAATGCACAAAGAGAATGAGACAAAACAATGAATTTATTAACAACGAGAAGAAATTTTACAGAACACTCAAGGCCGAGGCAGAATCACAAGGAGATATTGCAGAGATACCCAAAAAAGAACATATAACCACATACTGGTCATCGATATGGAGCAAAGGTGGACAGTACAATAAATAGGCAGAATGGTTAATTAGAGAAGAGAAAGACTATACGAGAATAAAACCCATGAAGGAACCCAAAATAACAAAAGAAATCGTTGCCGAAGTAATCAAGAACACCCATAACTGGAAGAGCCCAGGAAGAGACAATGTACATATCTTCTGGTACAAGAAACTCTCTAGTATACATGATGAACTGACAGACTTCATTAACGACTTCCTCGAACACCCCGAAAAAATACACCTATTCATCACATAGGGCAAAACATGTCTACTTCCTAAAAGAAATCTAAGCAGTGATCCCTCAAAGTATAGACCGATCTCCTGTCTGCAAACTGTATACAAAATCATTACATCATGTATAACTAAAATAATGAACTCTTACATCGAAGATGGCAACATATTTTCGTACGAACAGTAATCGAGGCTGGACGTTGTTTTCATGCTTTCGCTGTTTCGGTTGATTTGTCATACAATCTATAGTGCGTTTAAAAGAATTTTTACTCAGTTTTGTTGCCCATTTTTTGGCGAATAGAAGTGTACGGGTTTTGATCTGCAACGATGCCCATTTGCGGTGTTTGTACGAGTTCTTTAAGCAGGAAGTCCCCCGGAATTCAATGCAGTGCATGTCGTTTGTTTCTTCATGCCAACGGCAGATGTTCGGACTTGACAAAAACCCAAATATCATTGATAACAAATATGCCGGGTGGCAGGTGGGTCTGCACTGGATGTCGCGATGTGGGAGGATCCCCGCCGATGACTCAAAATCCATCCTCACCGAGTAAGTACTCGATGACCTCGGGGACCGTCGAATGGGCGGACACGATTACTGGACCGGGCGACGAGATCGGCGCGATGCACCTGATGGTAGCTATAAAAGCCGAGATATCGGCTATAGGGGGAGACTTAGGGACTTGAGGAATTCTGTCACTTTTTGTTCCAATAAAATATCTGATTTCGTAAAAATGGAAAACGACCTTCTGAAAAAGGAGATATCCGAACTACAATCTAGATTGGAAAAGGTTGAACAAAATGAGAGATTAAATAATCTGGAAATTATAGATATTCCCGAGAAGAATAATGTAAATCTATTCGATGTCATCAAAAAAATCGGCGAATATGTGGGAGAGGAAGTTTCAGCTGGAGATTTATCGTTTGTTACGCTGGTGCCTACAAAGTTGCGAATAAGCCGAAAAATATTGTGGTCAGGTTTGTCTCCAGACTCAAGAGAGATGAAATACTGTCGGCGGTTAAGGCGAAACGTAACAGTCCCGATGAAAGAAATCGTTTTGAGCTGGAGGGACTGGCGGGAGAGATTCTTTGTCAATGAACATTTGACAACGAGGAACAAAATTATTTTCAAGGCCGCCCGTTCTTTTGCTAAGGAGTATGGGTATAAGTATGTATGGGTTCAAAACGGTAATATTCTTGTGCGAATGAATGACACATCTAAGATCAAACATATAAAGAACGAAGATGAGTTGACTAGAATTTCCTCATAAATATGAAACTTAATAATAATAACATCTAATTGAGTAGAATTTCAAGATGGCATTAGACATTCTGTACCAAAATGTACGGGATTGCGCACAAAATTATCAACTTTTAAACTGAATGTGATCAATAACTCTTTCGATATAGTGCTAATTACAGAATCTTGGTTGAACCAGAACATACTTGATGGTGAGTTGGTGAATGAGGATTATACTATCTTTAGACGCGATAGAGACCTAACTAGTTAATCGAAAAAAGACGGTGGTGGCGTAATAATTATCGTGCGAAATGGATTGAATGCTAAATTGGTTCCGGAATTCAATAGTAAACAGGAAGACATTTGAGTGGAAATCAGTTTGGCAGGAAGAAGGTTGTTCATCTGTTGTGCCTACATTGTACCTGGAGACGAGAGGGCTTATGAGAAATTCGGTGAGAAGTTGGAGAATAACAGAAGAATCATTCGTGATCGGGATGTAGTTCTAGTTTGCAGTGATTTCAATTGTTCATCCTTGAAATGGGTGAGTCAGACATCAAACAGTGTCTTATGTGCTACTACCGTAGATAATAAATATGTTTGTTTCATTGACACATTGAATATTTTGGAAATGAAGCAATTTAATAATATATATAATATGAATAATAAATTACTGGACCTGATTTTATGTAACAAGGAAAGGGTTAACAGAACTAGTAGATGCGTTACTACTATGGTCGCTGAGGATGTGCATCATCCGACAGTTGAGTTTTTTCTTGACATCAGTGTTCATGGCTATTTAAGGACAAAGTCAGTGTTTAGATATAATAACAGGAAAGGAAATCATGATGCCCTAAATGCAGAACACTCTAGTATTCATCGGGATCTTCTTTTCAAAGATTTAGATGTAAACGCTAGTTTGGATATTATATATGACAAAATCCAGGAACTAATATTTAATTAAATACCTAAAACTAGATTAAATAAGAAATTCCCTTATTTTTTCTCAAGGGAGACGATACGAATCATTCGGCAGAAGAATAGAGTCAACAAAAAATTCAAAATTTATAATAACATACATCACCGTGAACGTTTCCATCATCTTCGAAAGCTCTCTAAGAAACTTATTTCGAGGGATTACGGTTCTCATCTTAGTAGAATTGAGGGGAAGCTCCCGCATAATCCATCTAGTTTTTTTAAGCATATATTATGAAGGGTCATAGTGGAATTCCTTTGGTCATGAGACAGGGAGATGTGGAGGCATCATCGCCCTCCGATATTTCTAATCTGTTCGCTGATTTCTTCAGTTTTCTTTGTGAGGAGGACACTTCTCCTGGCGGAGACTTGGAGTTCAGAGGAAATGTGTTCAGTAGTAATTATTTAACCAATATAGATATTTCTGTTGAGAGCATTGAGGGGGCTCTTCGTACGTTAGACCAGAGCAAGGGTCCGAGCCTGGATGAGATTCCGCTGTTTTTCCTGAAAAATTGCTCCAGTACTTTGAAAATACCGTTGCACATTTTATTCAATAGATCTCTGCGCACTGGTGTATTTCCGGATCGCTGGAAGATCTCAAGAGTCGTGCCAGTTCATAAGATGGGCGAAAAGACCCTTGTTAACAACTATCGACCAATTTCTATTCTCTCGGCCATTCCCAAGATGTTTGAAGCACTTGTCTACAGATTTGTGGCTCACCATGTTAAGAACATGATAATAGAAAATCAACACAGATTTGTCAAGGGCAGAAATCTTGAGACTAATCTGTTGACTTTTCTGGACTCACTTCATGGTGGTCTCGAGTCCCATGATCAAGTTGACGTGGTCTACACTGACCTCACAAGGCTTTCGATACAATCAATCACTGTGTTCTGTTGCATCGACTTGCGGAGATGGTAGTCTCCGGGGATTTTTTGAGGTGGGTCAAATCATATATTTCCAACAGATCTCAATTTGTATGTGTTGGCGAACAAAAATCGAGAATATTTTTCAGCACTTCTGGAGTGCCTCAGGGTTCTCATCTGGGTCCTTTATTTTTTATAATATATTTGAATGATGTCTTCAAATGTTTTTCGTCATGCCAAATTTCTGCTTTATGCAGGTGAATTGAAGGTTTTCTTCCGGATAAAAACTTCATGTGATTGCATGTTGCTGCAAGAAGACCTAAATCGTTTTTCAGAATACTGTAGGGCAAATTATCTTTTTCTGAATTTGAATAAATGTGGAACAATAACATTCACAAGGGAAATAGATACCATTAATTTCCATTATGTGGTGGATCAGGTGCAGCTGCGAAGGGTCCAGAGTGTTCGAGATTTGGGTGTGATTTTTGATTCCAAACTGAATTTTGTTGAGCATATTGATAACGTCATCTCATCTTCCAATACGTCATGGAAAATCATTCAAAAGTATTAGAGCACTCTTGTCGTTGTATCATGTTTTTGTTTTCAGCAAGTTGAATTTTGCGACGCGTGTCTGGAATCCTTTCTATAGGAGTCGCATTAGACGTATAGAGAGTGTGCAGCACAAATTCCTGAGGTATTTGTCTTACAGGAATGGGGTTGAAATCTCAAATCATGATTATGGAGATGCTCAAGGTGTTTTTAATTTAGTCAGCTTGGAAGTCCGCAGAAAGTTAAATGACATGTGCCTACTATACAAGATATTGAACAACATCCTTTCGGTTCCCTCCATGCTCCAGATTGTGTCCATCAGGGTCCCGAAGAGAAGAATGAGGTCAAAAGAGATATTTGCTGTACCATTCCGTCGTCTGAATGTGACCCAGAACTCTCCCATCTGTAGAATTCAGTCAGTATTCAATGCCGAATTTAGCGATCTAGATTTATTTTCTGTTTCTCTTGCTGAGTTCGGGAGATGCTTGAGGTTGAGATTTACCTCTTGAGAAAAGAGTTTAAATTGGTATACTTGTGTTCACTCATATTGTGGTTACTTGGGGATTTAATTTATCACTTTATTTTTGTTGAGTTTAAATATTATGGTTTATATAGACATGATTGTATGTAATTAATATTAAGCTCTGTAGATGTATGATAAGGTTAAGATTGAAATACCTGTTAGTATTCCTGAGTTCAATAAATAAATAAATAAAATAATGAGCGAAGAACAAAAGGGATGCAGAAAAGGTACCAAAGGGTGTAAAGAACAACTCATTATTGACTCGACAATACTTGAAGAAGTCAAAAAGAAACAAAAAAAATCAACTTGTTGCTTTGTTGACTACCAGAAAGCATACGACAGCGTTCCGCATTTCTGGCTTATAGGAGTCCTCAAAATGTACAAGATTCATCCGAGGGTTTCAAATCTCACGGAACATCTCATGTAATAGTGGAGAACAACAATCCATTTGACAACCATTGAATCCACCATCATGACCCTCGAAATCAAGATAAACCAAGGGATCTTCCAAGGATGCCCTTTGTGGTTCTGCTTAACGTTAAACCCGCTTTCAAAAACACTGAACAGAACAGGAATAGGGTACACCTTGACAAATCATCGAGTAAAGCATACCATATCACATCAGTTATATATGGATGACCTTGAAGTATATGCCCCATCTAACGACAAACTAAAGGAACTCTTTAAGCTAGTAGAACAATTTTCTGACGATATTAGTATGAAATTAGGCCTGGAGAAATGCAGAGTGATAAATATAGAAAAAGGAAAATGCAGAGAAGGAGACGTTCAGCTCAATAGTGGCAGCTTGATTGAGTCCATGAATGAAGGAAATTCATATAAATACCTGGTGTATGCACAAACCAAATCTATAGAGCACACTAAGATCAAGGAAACCCTCACAAAAGAATACCTCACGAGAGACAAAGTTTAACAAACCTGATATCGTTCTGAGAGACAAGCAATCAAGCGAAGCTATTATTGTAGATGTTAGGCCCGAAGACCGAAAACGCTCAGTGGCCGGAAAAAACGGCCACATCGCGTTCTGGCTGTCTTCGAACGCACAGAACGCGTTTTGGTTGTTTTTAAACGCTCGCAACGCGTTGTGGTAATTGTTAAACATCCGGAACGCGTTTTCTCAATTGTTCAACGCTCACAACGCGTTCTTAATGTTCGACTTGTATTATTTGCCGATTTCTACCTGCGTAGGATAAAATTTATATTGTCCCTCATAAAACAAAGTTGAAAATTGAAATACAATTCAATTATTGACAACTACAATTGGATACCAAAGATGGGTTCGGTTTTTCTTGCCGAATCATTTCAACAATATTAAATTTCTTATAATTGTTTTTCAGTTCTAGGAAGAAAGTTACACTAATAAGCTTATATTGTCGAGCATAAAATATATAAATGCATGAATTAAAAAGCGAAAAGTTCTTTATTGAACAAATGAATTTCAATTTATTTTCTACAAATCCAACTTATTGTGGAGAACTAAACAAACTTGAATTTATAACTCTTTTAATTACTTTATTAGATACAATTCAATTATTGAAAACTACAATTAAATACAAACGACGGGTTTTTCCGAACTTTTCTGTACTTTACATAGGTACGTTACTTATTTTTACAAGAACTGTTTGAATGACATTTCGAATTACATAGTACATTTAAATTGTATCCGTAAAGTATGGAACAAATTCATTTTTAGCTTATCAGACCATTTTAAGAAATAATCCTGAAACACATCGATTTTTATTTTAATTTACCTTATTTTAAAATAATAATCTAATATACAGCGTGAATTATTTTCGAGTAATGACATCACCATCATTTTTTTTAAATTGAACTATTTCGTCTCCATTTCCAGATTACTCTAGCTGAGCTGATTCCAAAAATGTATCACATGTTGATTCCAATAGGTACAGGGTCGACAAATATACAATAGTTTTGTATGTGCTCAGTGCTCATAAAGAAATGCTAGACCACAAGTACCAAACATGTTCGGACACAACTTATTTTTATTATTCTAAAATGTAAAAAACTACAAGGTCTTACATTTGAACCAATTGCCGTTAGACAAATGCGTTCCGGCTGTTTAACAATTACCAGAACGCGTTGCGAGCGTTTAAAAACAACCAAAACGCGTTCTGTGCGTTCGAAGACAGCCAGAACGCGATGTGGCCGTTTTTTCCGGCCACTGAGCGTTTTCGGTCTTCGGGCCTAACATAGACATCGAGATCCCTAACACGCATAACCTGCTGAATACCATTGCAGAAAAAAAAGAAAGTACACTGAGTTATCAAATGAGATAAAAAGGATGTGGAATCTCAACAAAGTCACTATCGTACCAATTGTACTATCTACTACAGGGGTTATACCATGGAAGTTGCACAATGGCTTGGAGTTCCTAGGACTACACAGAGATAATTACATGCTGCTACAGAATTATAGATTCGATTTTATTAGTTAGCTCTGCAATAATTTTTGTTAGTAGATTCTATTCCTTGAATATGTTACTCTTCGTGAAGATGTAGTTTTTTTCTTTGCCTCAATATATGGGATTTTCTCAATGCTCTTGATTTTTGTACCGTCATTTCTGAAAGATATTTAGGACATTGTTTATCATCCGCTAAATGTCCCCCTCCATAATTGAGACATTCATACGGTGAACAACATGCTGTTCCAGTATGCTTCGGCTTTCCACAAACACATACTTCATTATTCGTACATTACATAGCTAAATGACCAAATCTCAAGCATTTAAAGCGCTTTGAAGGAGGTGGTATGTAAGGTCGTACATTCTCTTATGGATAATTGGCAATATCAATTTTAGTGGGCAGATTTGGTGTATTAAAGGTGAGAACATGACTAGCGATCTCAATAATTTCAGAACCTCGCTTGATTTTTATTCTCTTCATTTTTATTACTCCTTTTTCAGTTAGATCTTTAATTTCATCTAGAGTACAGTTCATATATAGATCTCGACAGTAAATGACCCCTCCAGTCTGATTATGTGGGCTTATGTGTAGCTTATGTGGGCTGATATCCAGTTCATATTTTCCTAATTTGTGTGGGAATAAGAGGAATTGGGATTTCTTCACCTCTTTCAATAATCCTGCAGCATTATGTTGATGACGAGATATTGTTGATGATGGACCTCGTGTTGAATGATTGTTTGGGCTATTACCATCATCTATTGTGGATGTAATGATTTCCGACGTTTCGATAGACATCTTTTATCTTTATCAAGGAGAAAAGTAAGAAACCTTTTGAAAATTATCAATTTCCTAAAAGTCAATTGACAGAAGTCATGAAAGAAAATTAAATATGTTATATACTCATCTGTGATATGATGATCTTTTTAAGTTGGATCGAACTATCGGCGTCCAAACTTCTGGCAGATCTATAGATGGAGCACTTATGGAATCAGGTGTTATTTTCATAAATGCTGCTTCTTTGATTTTTCTTCTTGCAAGTTTTTCTTCTTTGGATATTATTGATGCTTCATCCCACTTTATACGATTATTCTCATATACAGCATGTTGGACCAACCTGGATTTGTCGCTGTCTAGTACTCGTAGAAGCTTCTGATGTTCTTTTATTCGTACATTCAGAGGGCGTTTAGTTTCTCCGATGTAAGATCTCCCGCACTCGCAAGGTAATTCATATATGCAGTTCTTTGTCCTTTGTGTCTCATTATTAGGCTTAACTTTTGTGAGTTTAGTTCTGATAGTGTCTTGAGTTTTGAATGCAGTCGTTATGTTGTATCTATTTCCAATTCTTCTCATTTTCTCCGACAAACCTTTTAAATAAGGAATAACGATTTTAATGGTCTGATTTATATCTGTTGGTTCTGCTTGACTTTCTCTTGTTCGTCTAGCTTTTTTTAATATCTTTTTGGGGTAGCCATTGCTTCTAAGAGTTTTCGAGATGTTATTTATTTCTTCATTTTGGTCTCCTTCAGTGGAACAAATATTTATTGCTCTATCGAATAAACATTTTGCTACTCCCAATTTAGTTTTCAGTTGGTGGTTTGAATCAAAATGTAGATATTGTCCTGTGTTCGTTGCCTTTTTATACACAGTGGTTCTTGGGATTCCATTTTGTTTATGTACGAGTTCATCTAAGAATGGAAGTTGTCTGTCTTTCTCGATTTCAGTTGTGAATTTAATTGATTCCTCTTGATTGTTTAGATATTGAAGGAATCTATCTATAGTGTCTCTTCCATGTTGCCAAATAATGAAAGTATCATCTACATATCTTTTCCACAATTTGGGTTTAAGTGCATATTTTTCTAATGCCTTCTGTTCGAAAATTTCCATAAATAAATCAGCTAAAATTGGTGATAGTGGTGAACCCATGGCCATTCCAAACTCTTGTTGATAAAATATGTCTTCAAATTGGAAATATGTTGTTTCAATACAAATAGAAAGCATTTCCATAATTGCATTCACGCTTAGTGTAGTTCATTCACTAAGGGTTTGATCTTCTTCAAGCTTTTTCCTAACTATGATAAGTGTTTTATCTGTTGGAATATTAGTGAACAAACTGGTAATGTCGAAGCTGACCATAACCTTTATAAATATCGAAATGAATTTCCAGATCAATTCATTAAATCAAGACTTACACCTCACTTCAGTAAACCACCACATTTATATGGGTCTACCAAAAATACACAAAGCAAATATTCCTCTAAGACCAATTGTGAGTTCAAGAAATTCAGCATGCCTCCAATTGGCTAAATTTCTGCTGAAAGTTATATCACCATTAAAAAGTAATTCAACATCGATGATAAGAAACACGAAACACTTCATAGAAATAATGAAACATCAAGAAATCATGGAAGAGGACGTTATGGTCAGCTTCGACATTACCAGTTTGTTCACTAATATTCAAACAGATAAAACACTTATCATAGTTAGGAAAAAGCTTGAAGAAGATCAAACCCTTAGTGAAAGAACTACACTAAGCGTGAATGCAATTATGGAAATGCTTTCTATTTGTATTGAAACAACATATTTCCAATTTGAAGACATATTTTATAAACAAGAATTTGGAATGGCCATGAGTTCACCACTATCACCAATTTTAGCTGATTTATATATGGAAATTTTCGAACAGAAGGCATTAGAAAAATATGCACTTGAACCCAAACTGTGGAAAGAGATATGTAGATGATACTTTCATTATTTGGCAACATGGAAGAGACACTATAGATGGATTCCTTCAATATCTAAACAATCAAGAGGAATCAATTAAATTCACAATTGAAACCGAGAAAGACAGACAACTTCCATTCTTAGATGTACTCGTACATAAACAAAATGGAATCCCAAGAACCACTGTGTATAAAAAGCCAACGAACACAGGACAATATCTACATTTTGATTCAAACCACCAACTAATCACTAAATTGGGAGTAGCAAAATGTTTATTTGATAGAGCAATAAATATTTGTTGCACTGAAGAAGACTAAAATTAAAAATAAATAACATCTCGAAAACTCTTAGAAGCAATGGCTACCCCAAAAAGATATTAGAAAA